>JANZLX010000213.1:46161675-46174530 GCA_025531955.1 Erythroxylum orinocense | reverse complement strand
TACCTTCGTGGCTTGAACGTATTAGGCAAGATCGAATTCGGAAAGATAATAATCAAATTTATTGTTTAATTTGAAGTTATTAATAATTTAATCGTGAATTAGGTGTTAATGATGGCAAAATCTTTGTCATTACATAGAAATAGTGATGAACAGAGCAGGAACAGTTGATAGCTTGCTAAGTTAACACTAGAAGTTCCACTTTGATGGCGCCACCTGTGGGTGTTGCCAATTGATTGTAGCAAGATGGACGGTTTTACAAAGATATGCTTTGGACTCAAACTTTTACTGTAAATCGCGCTCAATTTTGTGCTACATTCTTGTTTAGGTCTGCTTAACTAAGATTTAGCTTTTTTACGTGAATGTTATTGAATAATTTCGTTAGCCTTCGAATACTTCATGCGCACACAAGTGTTTAAAGTATTTCTCTCACACATAAAATAATACAAGTGTAAAGTAGAGTAAATAAAGCAACAAGAGAATTAAATATAGCCAAGCTACTCTTTCGTTAACTCTCATCAAAATATTAATAAAAGATATAAGTACCTCCTTCACGAAGCACTCAAGGAATTCTCTACTTGAAACCCTTACAAGAAACTCCTTATTCGAAGCCCTTACAATGAGAACTCCCCCAAAAGCTCTCAACTTTCAAAGTTCTCTCTTTTAAGTGATTTCTTTCAATGAATGACTCACTGATTCACTGATCGAATTCTTTAGCTCTCAACTCTAATGAGCTATTATTTATAGGCTTTTTCATATGACTAAGTTAGAGTTCTAATAAAACTCTACTAGTTAAGATCACAATCTTATCCTATCTAATGGAATTAAGTTACATCACATTAACAAATTAAAAGATTATCCTATCTAATTTTTAAAACATTGATATTAATAAATAGCATCGTTTTAAAATTTAAATAAAAAATAAATTAATCACATTTGGCTCTAACTTAATTAGGCTTTGAGCTACTTAAACTCAATTGGACTTAAACTTGAATCATGAATTTTGAGTTTGATTGGACCGTAAGCTATTTAAGCCCGATTGAAATTGGACTCCAGTCGTAAGTTGTGGATCTAATCAAGTTTCAAGTCGAGTCCAAATCGAACATAAAACATGACCGACTTAATTCATTGCTAAGCCTATAACCAATTAATTGAACAGTCCCTAGAGGGAGGGTCTGGCCTAATTGGTAAAACTTGCTATTTATACTCCTACTAATTTAAAAGTTTTAAATTCAAATAGTGGTTGAGGGTTGTTTTTCACATTAATAAGTCAAGGTACACATTAACTCAAATGTTAATTGAATCAAATTTATCAAATGATTTTATCATTTATTTATTAAATAATCTAATTACTAAAAAGCTTTACTTAATTTATAATTATAACTTGAATTTAAAAAAATAACAATAAAATATTTAAACTTTCATTTTTTTACAAAAATAGTTTGACATTAGAGTCTCGATTAATGGAACTGACCTGGTTGCAATGTTAGGAATAATAATTTCCACATAGATGTGGAGTGGAATTAAATTTTCAAATCAAATATTAATTCAATTATTATTTAGAAACAAAAATAAGAAAATAAAATTTCAGTATAAACAAATTTAAATTAAATTATACAAATTTTAAAAATTTTGATATTAAATAAAAATAATCAATTTTAAATTTATTATTTATATTAAATGAGGATGAATTTTTTTAAAAAACTTTTGATATTTTAAATATTCCCCTGTGACGTGACATAAAATTACCGTTTGAGCTATAATGGCCTTATAAGGACATAGCGTAGGGTAGGAATAATTCATAATTGGTAACATGCTATTATCCAATTTTAGATTTTTTGTTTGGTTTTATGGTGTCTTATTTTATTCTATTAAATTTTAATTATTTATTTATGTAACTTTTGCGTAGATTTTACATAAATAAATATAGGGCCAACATATTGATGAGATAGAATAAAACACTATAAAATTAGACAAAAGATCTTGTACTCTATTATTCACCGCGAGTCGAAACGACTTTTGACAGATTCTGGTGTGCCTGAAACGACATTGATAAGTTATGAACAATACCTAATTGTTGAATTCTGATCAAACGGAACAGATTTTGGCTGCTACCGGCGACTTGGGCAAGTTGCGAGCCTGCCTCCCAGCTCTTTTGGCCTTACCACGTGTAGAAACTGTAGATTTGGCATTTTCTGTAACAATATCTGAATTTAGTGTTGTCAATCATGAACAAACTTTTATATAATTAGTCCTTATGATTTGCAGTATCCTAATAAACAAAAGATTTCATGCGTAAGAAAGTTTTTATTTTCCTAACTACTACAAAAGAAAGTATTTTACTCCTTTAATTTTTGAGAAAAATGTTTCTAATAGTAATGTTTTCAAAATCAACAAATTGGGTTAAATTTACCAATCTAATAAACTAATCATTAAACATAATTATCAGTATTTTGATATAATGAAATAGCTAAAACCTTTCGTAAAGGAAAGACTAATAAGCCATTTTCAAGCAAAGCCGATATTTCGTAAAGAGTCGTCATGTCATAAATAGTTCCGAAATGTTAAGAGATTACTGGCAGTGACGTCGAGCATTGTAGGTTATGCTGCTGCTCTTATACAATGCCACTTGCAATTGCAGTTTTGTTGACTCCGATACACACTATTGTATGGCCTGATATCACCTTATTTTGCGTCAAATAGAGCCGATGGTTGGCACTCGGGATGGTGTTCATTGAATAATTTCTGGTGAGAGTACTGTTTTGATTGGCAGACAAAAAGAATCCATTTTGTTATTGAGATGATGCTTCAATGTAAACGTCGTGCTCATATATCTTCCAGTGCGATTTGTCAACTTCTAATTGATTTATGTTATGCGTGTGTTTATCATAAATCGGTTTAACTGTGGAAGATGACGGAGCAGATTCGTGGATTCCACTCAGAAATTAAGTTTACAGGAGGGGAAAAAGACACTTCCGGGAGGAAGGAGAAGTGCCACCTTAACAATGGCATTAGTATATATATACTAGATGAAGTCAAGAGAATAAAATTTTTGTTTTATATCTTATATTTATCTCTTTATATTTTAAATAAAAATTTTTGTTTTAAATTATTATTGTTAAAAAATAAATTACTATTTTTATCTTTTAAAATAATAAATTTATTTAATCTCACCAATAAATTATATTTGTCAAAATTTAAGTTCTTTATTTATCTACTTAAATTTTAATTGACAATTTTAAATTATTATTTTTATCATAAATTTGTTTAATAAATTGAATTATTAATTAGTATATATAAGTAATTTTGCTTAAGATAATTTAGGAATATGTTAAAAATAATATTAAACTTATGTTTAAAGGACATTAGAAAAGAAGTTAGAATAAAATTAAAGTCTTTTTTATTGACTTTCTTTAAACATGCTTCAACTTTTATGAGTTTTTAAATAAATCATAATATAGAAATACAACTTTTATTTTTAATATTATTTTAACATTCATGGTGGATTCAATCTTAGTTTAAATTATTAGATTTATTATATATTAATAGGCATAATTAGTGTATTTTTATTTCAATATAATATTTTATTTTATAGTATATTTTTACTTATTCTTATAATTTTTACTTATCATTTATTATATATTGATTTTATAGCGGTTTAATAACGATTGAACTTTTAAAACTTAAAACTTTTTCTTTGACTGATTCGCGGGTTTTTGGATAATGAGACATGATATCATAAGAAATTATTAACATATGCCCAATGTTTCATTTTTCAATTAGTTTACATTAACTATTTTCATAATTTAATAATGTTAAATTCCAAATAATTAAATGTTATTATGTATCTATTCTTATATTAAATGCTAACCCTACATGGAAAATATGGAGAGAGAACTTTTTCAAGATTGTATTTTATGTTAATCCTACTTGTCAATATAAGAAAGGCATCTTTATATTGTGGTGAATAACAAAAAATGTTTAATTTAAAGACCATTATTAGTATTCTTCTATTTTCATTTTAGAATATATATATATATATATATATATATATATATATATATGAAAAATAAATAAATAGGAAAAATAAGAACAACCGTCCTAGAAAAAAATTAAAACACAAATTATGTAAATACCTTCTTTGGTATGTACAAAAATTGGTATATAATATATCCATCAATTTATGGAGCAAAGGAACGATGAACTTCCAAAAGTAAATAGTTCATTAATCGTTATCTAGCAAAAATCCAAAATAAAACATGACAATTCAACCAAAACAAATTCCCATTTAGATAATCTATGCAAATTGGTAGGTTCCAAATTTCTTCATCAATGGTAATTAGTTTTCCATTCAAGTTCATGGCTTTTGGAAAGGATTCAAATTGCATCTTATTTCTATCACAAACTTTTGCCACTTTCTGAAGGGAAGAGACTTGGAGTTGTGATGGGAACAGATAAACTTTTGCTGGATAGAAAGAGTATTTGGGTAGCTACAACAGTATTCTTTGTGATACTTGTTGGAGTGAATTGGTTCATCACTGATGAGAAAAGGCCGCATCGTATTCTCTTGGACACTGATGTTGATACTGATGATTTGTTAGCACTTTTGTACCTCTTGAAGGTTGATCAAGCAGAATTCAAGTTGGAGGTCAGTTGCTGAGCACTTCTTTTCTCTGAAATGTTCTCTATAATCTATGCATATTTCATTTCTGCTTTAGGTCATCTTCCATAACCAAAATACTGCCTTTTGCTTTTCCAAAATAGTTGGAATTTGTTGAACTTCTACCTATTGCGTGTCTTTTGTCATTCTATTTACTGGTGGAAACATGCCACTAAATGCTTTAAATGGTTGGAAAACAAAGTAACAAACAAAATTATAGCACTAGAATGGTTGCCAGTTCTTGTGTTTAAAACTGGCCATTCCACTGCCACAGGCAGTCACTGTCTCTGCCAATGGATGGAGTGATGCTGGGCATGCGGTGAACCATATATATGACATTCTATATATGATGGGTCGTGATGATGTGTCCGTTGGAGTTGGTGGTGAAGGTGGCATACTTGAAGATGGCACCATACTTCCTAATGTTGGTGGCTATCTTCCTATAATTGAACAGGTGAATCCATTTTTCCTTCTTCAACTCATCAAAATCATAACTTTTTTATTTTGTTTCTTCTGTTCCCAGTTGAGAAACGTGCATCTTTAAGTTTGTTAGATATTTAAGGGGGGGAGCCAACGAGTTATTATGATTTGGGTTTGCATAAAATGTGTTCAAGTTCCAAACTTTATGCTGCATTGGTTATGTAAGTGAGGGTTAAACATTGTGGTATCAGGGAAAGAGCACAGCAGGATATTGTAGATACAGACAAGCAATTCCTGTTGGTTCAAGAGGGCGGCTTGATGTTGACTCCAACTTTGGCATCAGGAAAGCTTTTTTACCTCGGGTGATCTTCAGACTAGCCTTTTGTTGGATACTGCTAATATTGCTTTTCAACTATGAATCTTGTGTTTTTCTGCCTAAAATTGGAAAACATTCTTGTCAAAGGTTCCATTTGGTTTATTAGGATTAGCACATCATAGATACTGAATGCAATTTTTCATAATAAATCTCTTAGCATCTAAAATAGTCCCTTAAACATGCAACAGGGAAGCCGGAAATATTCTCCTCTTCGCCAACCTACAACTCAGGAAGTTTTGATAGATAAAATATCTGCAGGTCCTGCAACTGTCCTTTTAACAGGAACTCTTACAAATTTTGCCATTTTTCTTATGAACAGTAGTTCAGATCTTAAGAAGAATGTTGAGCAAATATATATCATGGGTGGTGGTAGCACTGGCAATCTGTTCACTTACTACCGTAACAATCCTTATGCCGAGTTTAATATCTTTGAGGACCCTTTTGCAGCTTACCAAGTAAACAACATTTTAAGTACTTATTAGTTATTACAAGATGGATAAACTTTGAATTTATTGTCATTGGAGGTATAAACAGAACATTTGATTTTATTTCAGGTAATTCACTCGGGAATTCCAATCACTCTTGTGCCCCTCGATGCAACAAATACCATTCCTCTTGATGAAAATTTCTTCAATGAATTTGAGTTGAACCAGCGCACATTCGAGGCACAGTACTGCTTCCAATCGTTGAAATGATTCGCGACACTTGGCCTGACAATGGATTTTATGCTGTATTATATTTGAACTGCTGCCTTGTTAACAGATTCTTAATCTTATATGAAAATTAAGATCTTCCTTAAAACATGGGTCTGCAAGCATTTAATCTTTCTTGCAGAACTACTTCATGTGGGACTCCTTTGCAGCTGGTATAGCAGTTTCTCGAATGCATAGCTCAAACAAAAACATCGGAGACAATGAATTTGCTGAAATGGAATATATGAACATAACTGTAGTTACATCAAATGAACAATTCGGGATCAATGACGGCTCAAATGCATTCTTCCATGGACATACAGTCCCAAAGTTTAACTTAAAAAAAGGTGGAGTTCACAGTGGTCATGTCCAGACAGGACTTCGAGATCAGTTTTGCATAGGACATAATGGGAAAGGAAGATGCAAGGTATACCCTATTTTGTTTTCCGGTAGTTGAGGCAAAGATATATCTTGTTCAATTCTATTCACCAACAAAAAATTTTCCCTCCCTTCTTCCAATTATCAGGCTTTGTTATGACTTAGATGATACCTGCGTCTACTGCTTATCAAAAGTCATATTAATCTCCTCTTCGGCTAATCTTGTAA
Organism: Erythroxylum orinocense; assembly: GCA_025531955.1. Classification (NCBI taxonomy): domain Eukaryota; kingdom Viridiplantae; phylum Streptophyta; class Magnoliopsida; order Malpighiales; family Erythroxylaceae; genus Erythroxylum; species Erythroxylum orinocense. The sequence continues at coordinate 46,167,779 of JANZLX010000213.1, read as the reverse complement.
AATGCCAATCTTGTCTTTCATACATTAAATATCATTGCTATCTGCTAATGTAATGGGATAGGATGGCTATACAGAGAAGGTAACTAGTTCTGAGGCAGTACACGTTCTTGTTGCTACAAAAGCAAAACCTCATAAAGATACTAAAAGTCGAGTTGGTAAAGCATTTTTCAAGAGCTTCTTGGATGTGAGTGCACTTCTCCTTATGCTATCTGTTCTGTGCTTGTTCCAATCAGATGCTTAACAAGGCGTCTGCTTTCTGCATATAGGTCCTCAACTCTCCTCAACAAAATGGGAATTTCAATTTTACGATGCAATTTCCTTATTACAAGGAAGTTCTTTACAAGCCAGACTTTGGTAGCAGAAGACTGGGGAAAGCTGTAGTCTTTGACATGGACATGAGTGCTGGAGATTTTCTGGCTCTGCTTTACCTCCTCAAAGTACCAACTGAAGTAATCGACCTCAAGGTAAGGCCATCTTATGTTTCTAGGTCCACTGGATTCACCTTGACCTTGTGAAAAGTTAAATCTAGTGCAAACACAGAGTTTGAGGATTGAAAATTTATAATGTAGAAAACCTACGACATGCAAATATAGGTTAAATTGGTCATGACTTGGTGGATGTTAGATACTTGTGGCCAAAGCAAAATCTCAAACAAGATGGTTCCTCAATGATGATGCAATGTAATCTTCCTAGACGTTAGTGCATTGCATGGTTAATATTGAAAAATATTGGCTGTCTTTCTCTAGAAAAACTACAATGCTGCAACTCCTCCGAATATAGACACCTCCAGGTTGAAGTAAGTAATTTGTCTTGCTTCTTTCATCCAGGCAATTATAGTAAGTCCAACTGGCTGGGCAAATGCTGCAACAATAGATGTTGTTTATGACTTACTGCATATGATGGGTCGTGATGACGTTCCAGTTGGTCTAGGAGATGTATTTGCAATGAACCAGTCTGATGCATTGTTCTCTGCTGTTGGAGACTGCAAGTATGTTAAAGCCATCCCACATGGGAGTGGAGGATTTCTGGACTCGGACACTGTTTATGGACTTGCACGCAATTTACCACGAAGCCCAAGGAGGTGAACTCGGATAGCACGGATGGTGTATTTCATTTCACTTCCATCTTGGGTATTTGAAGGTTCTGATTCCTTGATCAATCTTGATTTTCACTTTCTTAAGGTATGCAGCACAAAGGTCTGCAAGATATGGAACTCCTCATAGCACAGATCATCCTGAATTTAGACAGCCTCTAGCACTGGAAATCTGGGAGTCCATACTGAGAACATTGGAAACAGGGTCTAAGATTACTCTATTGACCAATGGACCCTTAACTAATTTAGCCAAGATCATTCTTCTATCAGGGAATGACCTAAGCACTGTGATTCAGGTAACTGGACCATTCATGTCTTTCAATTCATTTTTTAACAGTTAAAATTAACATATCACAATTGCAAATGTTTTAAGATTTCTGTGCAAGAAAATAACATCGATCAAGTATAATACAACATTGTCAGACAGATTAAAAGTTCCCTCATAAGCCATTGTCTCCGAATGCACATGGAAGTGACATTTTCAATGTCAATAAAGTGATCTTGACTAAAGAAAGCTATCAAAATTGAGAATCATGGCTTCAACCCCATCTTGATGCACAAGAATCAGGTTTCCATCCCATTGTTATATTTAGAAAGAAAATGTGTTGAAAGCTTATTGCAGGATGTCTACATTGTTGGAGGACACATCATCAATAATACTATGGACAGAGGAAATGTCTTGAACATTCATTCCAATCACTATTCAGAGATGAACATGTTTCTTGACCCGCCGGCTGCAAAGACTGTCTTTGAGTCATCACTTAACATCACCCTCATTCCTCTTGGCATCCAACGTAGAGTCAGCTCCTTTCCTGAAATCCTAGAAAGGCTTCAGGGGACAAAGCAGACACCTGAGGCATTGTTTGCCCATAGTTTACTGTCAAGTCTTTACAGATTGCAACAAACCCATTACAGATATCATCACATGGTAAGGTTTTGACATGTCAATCAGTTTTGCAGCCATATTGTGATGTGTGAACTGTGAAAATCTTGGTTTTTCTTCTGCAGTTTCTGCTACTCTAAGACTCCATTACTGAACAATACTCTTCTGCAGGATACTTTCTTAGGAGAAATCCTTGGAGCAGCAATCTTAGCAGGCAATCATTCCTTGCTGAACCCAACATTTCAAGTCAAACCCATCAAGATAGTTGCTGAAGGTGTTGAATCTGAAGATGGACAAACTCAAATAGATGTAAATCAGGGAAAACTAATCAACATATTGGAAAATGTGGACTCTACAGCATATTATGCTCATTTTGCATGTCAACTGGGCACCAAGAACCAATCTGCAGCCACAGAAAGTGTTAAAGACGCATTCATTGGCAGAAGTTATGCAAGGCGTGGTTAACAGAACACAGATGGCAACAACATCACACAAATGGCAGCAATAATTTTATAGCTGTTATTAATTAAGATATTATTCTGATTGTAATGTTCTGAATTAAGGCCTTAAGTAAAGGCTCCAATTAAGGAGTTATTCCCACTACGTAATCATGTAACCTCTTTATAAGGAGAACATGTTTATGAATAAAACAAGCAGAATTTCATTATAAATCACGAGGTGTTGGTTTTTTAATGCATGGAAGAGATATGTATGGAAAAGATTCTCATTTATTTCATATCAGCTTTGGGCTTATATAGCTGAGAAAGCTATCAAGAATTTAGAAAAATAAGAAATCTTAATCGTGATACCTATGAATCACATAACAGATAGCAACCCCCTTTAGAATAGGATTACATATTGACTAAGACTTTTATTTGAAAATAAAAATATAACAATCACGTGCACAAACTTAAAGCAAACATTTTGACACTCCTCCTTACTTTAAAGTTTGCAAAGCTTTAATGTTAAAATAATTCATCCTCCTTAATTTGATCGTTTATAGCTTGCTTGGCTTCTATCACATTTTGTTGCGCATTACATATCTTTTCAACGTGTCCTAGTTGTCCACACTTGTTGCATCTTACATCTGGCCTCCACCAGCACTTGTGTTCTGGATGATTTGTTTTCTTGTAACACAAACATGGTGGAAAACTCTGAGCATTGTTGTTATTAATCTTTTTTTTATATGACTTTACTATATAAGCGCCTTCCACGATTCCTTCTTGCCTCATAAGTCTCCTTTGTTTTGTACTTGTAATGCACTTAACAATTTTGCCAAACTAATTTTTGTTAAATCCTCTGAATTTTTGAGTGATGAAATTGTAGCCTCAAATCTTTCTGGGATAGTTATTAGAATTTTTTGAACTATTCTAGAATCATCAAAATTAGAACCAAGAAATCTTACATTATTGGCAATGACAATGAGCCTGTTGGAGTAATCTTTGATCGTTTCTGTCTCCTTCATTTTTTGTATCTCAAATTCTCTAATCAAGTTGAGCATTTACATTCCTTTGATTCTTTCATTCCCTGCATATTCTTCTTTTAAGAAATCCCAAATTTCCTTGCTCGTCTTAGCGTCATAATTCTGAAAAAAAATTGTTGGCTTGACTCCTGAAAACAAGTAAGCTTTTGCTTTAAATTTCCTCTGTTTCTTTTCTTCGTGGATTTTAATTTGAGCCACTGTTGGATTTGCAGGCAAATCTGAAACGTCGTAGTCTTCATCTACAGCTTCCCACAAGTCATTTGCTTCAAGAAAGGCCTCCATTCGAACAACCCAACCTAGATAATTTCTCCCATCAAACACTAGTAGAATAATGACAGTGAAAAATGATTCTGAATCCATTGTCGTGTGGTTTTTGATTTGTGGTGTTGGGAAAGCGTAAAATGAGCTATGGGTTATAGTTATAGGTTTATAAGTTTAGAGGTCCCTTAAGATCAAGAGAGCTCTGATACCAATTGTTGGTTTTTTTATGTATGGAAGAGATATGTATGGAGAAGATTCTCATTTATTTCATATCAACTTTGGGATTAAATAGTTGAAAAAGCTAATAAGAATTTAGAAAAATAAGCAATCCTAACCGTGAGCCCTATGAATCACATAACAGATAGCAAACCCCTTTAGAATAGGATTACATATTGACTGAGACTTTTATTTGAAAATAAAACATAACAATCACGCGCACGCAGTTAAAGCAAACATTTTAATAAGAGGTCACAGCTCCCTCTAACGAGCTTTCTTTAATACAATCCTATTGTTCTTCAACTCACCATAGGTCGTTCAAGGAAAGGCCGCGACACCAGTTTTAGGAATTTAGATAGCATTGAAGAAGATTACCTTGTACATCGACCTATGACACGATCCTACAGCGAAACCTATAATAATTTGGTATCAAAGCCCAGTGGCATGCGGGACTCATAGTGGCAAGAAAAAGTTGAGACATTCATGTAGGAGACGCACACAAAAGTGCAACAAATGCAAGAATCACATATGCATGTGGAAACTCGGATAAAGGACTTGTCTCGCCAGTTAATGGAAATTTTCAAAATTACAGGTAAGAGAACCAGTCAAGAAATAGAAGGAGGAGGAAGTAGCAACAGCCATGCCAATCCTTCAAATCACACTAATAACACAATAGAAGGATGCCTAGGAGCCCCAATAGTGCCTCGCTACACCAAGCTAGATTTTCCTTCTTTTGATGGATATAAGTGTTAGACTATTTTATGTCCCATGTCATTTATCGATTGAGTCCTATGAAACGCACCCAAGATAATGGTTATTGGGTATTAAAGACTGGGTCTCAAATGGGTCACAGACCCTTTTCCTCTCTCTTCCACTTACCAAAGGACATGTCCGTTGGGAATGCTATATAAGTTGAAACAACTTATTGAAACATAACGATTCTAAAAAAGATTCTGAACCATTGAGGAATTCTCTGAAAGAAGAAGACGAGAGGAAATAAAGGTTTTCTACAACGAAACAAAAGCATGGATACAGGTACGCAAATCATTCGATCCGATAAATGATTTACAATTGGTATCAGAGCCACGGTATTGCATGATTAATTATTTTACCGTGTATCATTTTGTATGAATCGAATGTTGTATGATTCTGTTTTTTATGGCATTACTTTCTTCGATGCACTGCCATGAAAGGAATTCAGAAATAGAATGTGATTTTATGGTATTTGGTTTTGTTTTGTTCGTTAAGTTCCTTGCATTTCCGAAACTAGTTTTCGGTCTTAACCATGGAAATGAAAATGCAAAACCAATTAAATGTGTTGCACTGGAATGATGCTATCTTTGATATTCTTGAGAAAGAACCGAGATTGAATTGCTTCATGTTTATGCAAATATTTCTTGCGTTTCTGGACTGTGGGTTTCTTCTGTATTACTTTCGGTGATATGTATTGTGTATGGGTTCTGTATTTGCTCTACAAGAAACGAAACTCACCTGTAATGGATGTTATGGGTTAGAGTGAGAATAAAACACAGTAGAGAGAGAATCGACGATAATACAGTTGAAAAACCCAGACGTTGATTCTCTATATCTTACTCTAATGTTGGCAAGATATGTTTTGGGTAATAACAAAAGGCTGAAGAGAAACCAAAGCAATGTATAGAAATGTTAGAATAGATTTTTTAAAAAAAATCAATCAACCAGAAACGAAAAAACCATCGTCTGGCGCGTGGATGCACGCGCCAGACGCTGCGTGATGTGGCAGTCATCTGGCGCGTGGATACACGCGCCAGACGCTGCTAGCTGGAGGAGTGCACGCGCCAGATGCAACCCCTTGATGTCAGATGGGCTTCCAGGCCCAATAATCAGCTAATGGACTGATTTTTAGGGTCCTTGGGCCATTAAATGAAATATTGGGTTAGTAAATAGTTATATACTTTAAACCCAAAAAGAAAAAGAAAAAAAAATAATTTTAGGATGGAACATAGGGGATTATTTAATTCATAATTGATTTATACATAATATAATTTTGGAAATTAGTGCCATATTATATTTTTATTTGGTGCTTTGAATATTTTATATTATGTAATAATAGGAATTAAATTTTCCTAGTATATGTTGAATGTAATACATGACATTATGGACATTTTGAATAGTTTGTTTGTCACCAA
>JANZLX010000213.1:46138446-46161575 GCA_025531955.1 Erythroxylum orinocense | reverse complement strand
AATAAAGGTTTTCTACAACGAAACAAAAGCATGGATACAGGTACGCAAATCATTCGATCCGATAAATGATTTACAATAAGGACCCGTTGGGATGGCTCAATCGTTACGAACAGTTCTTCCACAATCAATGAACTATGGAAGTAGACAAGGTGAGGCTGACAGCATTTCACATGCTAGGAGAGGCCCAGTTATGGTTCTACAAACTAGAACAAGAAGAACCTGAGATAGATTGGAAAACTTTAAAAGACTACTGCAATCTAAGTTTTGGTCCACCATTACGAAGTAACCCCTTGGGAGAGCTAGTAAATTTAAAACAAAATGGTACAGTAGAAGAATACTAGCCTAAGTTCCAATCCTTGTTGGCAAGAGCTACCATTGTTCGCCCGAATCAACAAGTGGATCTCTTCATAACTGGGTTAATTGACACCATTCGGATGGATGCCGAGTTGCATAACCCTCCCAATCTTGTAACAGCCATGGACCTTACCTAAGCATATGAGAGGCCCCAACAATTAGAGCGGTTGGGAGATATAAAAAGGGGCATTAACTTGGCTTCCAACTAACGATCTACAGCTGCCTTGACACTTGGGCGCACCTCCAAAATTGCAAGTCGCCCAACAGCTTTAGTGCAAAGTAACTCCAGCAATACTTCCTCTCCCTATATATAGAAACTAAGTCAAGCAGAGATGGAAGAGAGATGAACGAAAGGCCTATGCTACAATTGCGACGGGCCTTACTCCTTTGGACATCAATGTAAAAAATTGTTTTGGTTGGAGGTAGCCGAATTTGAGAATTTCGTCGAGGAACCAGGACACTCGAAGCTAGATGAACCTGAGATATCCTTGCACGCAATCACTAGTAAACAAAATGCCTGAACCATGCAGTTGAGAGTTGTTATCAATAATCAGCCCCTGCTAGTGTTGGTCGACTCTGGGAGCTCCCATAATTTTGTTAGTAATATAGCGGCAAACTACCTCGACCTCTCAATCCAACCAAGAACGGGAATGAGTGTATCAGTGGCCAATGGAGAAAAAGTCACAAGCAAGGGCATTTGTCAGGCGGTAACATTCACAGTTGATTCTAATTATTTTACCGTTGATTTTTTTGTTATTCATGGCTTTGACATTATTTTGAGAGTCAAATGGTTACAAACATTGGGCCCGATCCTTTGGAATTTCGATGCTCTCACTATGTGTTTCAGGATAGAAGACAAACAAGTGACTCTTTATAGACAACAGATTGCGCAAGGGCGACGAATACATATATTACAAGGCATTGAAAATTCTAGAATGATGTTGGAGGGAATTCTAGAGAATTTTGTCGAGGAGTTATTAGATGAACTTCATGGAGCAACATATTTTACAAAATTGGATCTTAAATTTGGTTACCATCAGATTCGAATGGACTTAAACGATGTGGAAAAAACGGCATTCTGAACGCATCATGGGCACTTCGAGTTCTTGGTAATGCCATTCGGCCTTACCAACTCACCCTTCACCTTTCAAGCACTCATGAATGAGGTATTCAAAGAACAATTGCGGAAGTTCGTCCTTGTCTTCTTCGATGACATACTTATTTATAGTAAAACATGGGATGATCATCTGATTCACACTCAAATAGTCCTCAACCTGTTACATGCTCACCGTTTATTTCTTAAAAAATCCAAGTGTTCATTTGCAGAATCACAGGTTGCATATCTTGAGCATGTCATTTCTTATAAAGGGGTCTCCGTTGATGTCAACAAAATTCAAGCCATCAGAGATTGGCCATTCCCACAATCTATTAAGGCTCTTCGTGGATTCTTGGGGCTAGTCAGATATTACAGAAAATTCATCCATAATTATGGAGAAATCGCAACTCCTTTAACCAATATGCTTAAACAAAATGCCTTTCAAAGTGACTCAGCCTTCAGCTCTTTCAATGACTTAAAACGAGCCCTTGCTAGTGCACCAGTCCTTCAATTGCCCAATTTTGATGCAAAATTTATGTTAGAATGCAACGCATCCGGAAGCGGGATAGGTGTTATGCTTCAACAACACCGACATCTTATTGCTTTTTTCAACCGCAAATTGGCAGAAAGGTACTCCAAATTACCAGCAAATGGGAGGGAATTGTTCGGGTTAGCCAAAGCCTTGCAACATTGGGTTAGAAAGCTTCTGGGGTTTGATTTTAAAGTAGAATATAAGGCAGGAAACTTAGAACAAAGCTGTCGATGCTCTCTCTCGTCGTGATGAAGAAGAAGGAGTCCTTTGAGCCATCTCACAACCCAGAGTTTTATTGTTTGATGCAATCCGTGATGAAATTGCTGGGTCTAAAGATCTTTAAGGCTTATACGCTAAAATTCAAAGTGGTGAAGTCAACAATTCCTAGTCCTATGAAGATGGATTAATCCTATATAAGGGTCGAGTCTATCTTTTACCTAAATTTCCTTTGATTTCAACCATCCTCTCAGGTATCCACGATAAGGGTTACACAAAACATTATAAAGAGTCCACAATGATTTTTATTGAAAAGGAGCGAGGGTTGCAGTTCAAGAATATGTTGCTTCTTGTCTGACTTGTCAACATAATAAAACAGAACATTTGAGTCCAACTGGGTTACTTCAGCTGCTTTCCATTCCATCACAAGTTTGGGCTGACATTTTCATGGATTTCACTGATGGATTGCCCAAATCTTGTGACAAGTCTGTTTTGTTTGTTACGGTGGACCGATTTTCAAAATATGCTCATTTTATTCGTATGGCACACCCATACACGACACTTACAATAGCTACTTTTTTTTTAGCAGATTGTTTGTTTACATAGCCTTCCAGAATCGGTTATATGTGATAGAGATGTGGTTTTTACAAGCACTTTTTGGAAAGAGCTTTTGCTCTTAAGTGGCACTAAGATCACCTTTTCCTCAGCCTATCACCCTCAATCGGATGGATAAACTGAGGATGTGAATCGAATCATTAAAATGTACCTACGTTGTATGGTAGGCGATACACCAAAAAAGTGGGGTCAATGGATTCCATGGGCAAAATACTATTACAACACATCCTTCTATACATCTCTTCTTACTTCTCCATTTAAAGTTGTATATGGTTGAAACCCACCTCGATTGCTCTCTTACGAAGTTGGCATAACTCGAGTAGATACTGTGGATCAAGCCTTGATTGATAGAGATCAAATGTTGAGCGACATTCGACCTCGTCTCTAATAAGCTCAACAACGGATGAAAGCAATTTACGATCAAGGTCACCGTAATCTAGAATTTGAACCTGGTACAATGGTATGGCTGAAGTTACATCCTCATCGCCAACATTCCCTTGCAGGCAAGCTTAAACATAAATTAGGTCCTTGGTTTTATAGTCCTTTCAAGGTAATTCGTAAGATTGGTCCAGTTGCTTATCAATTAGAATTACCCACGGGTTGTAAGATCCATAACGTGTTCCACATCTCACAGTTAAAAGAGTTTAAAGGTCTACCTCTTGCAACTATTCCATCTCTACCAACGACAGAGAATGGTCATATAATTCCTACTCCCCATAGCATCCTTCGTTCTCGTCTCAACCGTGGCATATGGGAAGTTTTAGTTCAATCAAGTGGCATGCCTCAATCTGATGTGACTTGGGAAACAGTTCCTGATTTCCAAGCTTCTTATCCAGATTTTGAGCTTGAGGACAAGCTCTTTCTCTAGAAAGGGAGTAATGTTAAAGACACATTCATTGGTAGAAGTTATGCAAGGTGTGGTCAACAGAAGAACACAAATGGCAACAACATCACAAATGAGAGCAATAATTTTATAGTTGTTATTAATTAAGATATTTTTCTGATTGTAATGTTCTGAATTAAGGCCTTAAGTAAAGGCTCCAATTAAGGAGTTATTCCCACTACGTAACCATGTAACCTCTTTATAAGGAGAACATGTTCATGAATAAAATAGGCAAAATTTCAGTAAAAATCACAAGAGGTCACATCTCGCTCTAACGAGATTTCTTTAATACAATCCTATTGTTCTTCGATTCACCATAGGTCGTTCAAGGAAAGGCAGCAATACCAATTTTAGGAACTTAGACAGCATTGAAGAAGATTACCCCGTCCATCTACCCGTGACATGATCCTACAGCAGAACCTATAACAAAAGTTTTGATGAACAGAGAAGAATTTGGAGCATACCACCAAACTGAACGGCAAGTATACTTAAAACTTGTCGAGTTCAGAATGGGATTAATGATTTTGTACTCATAACATACGGTAGTCTCACTGTATGCCATTAGTCTAACCAGTAGAGCTTTAGAAAGTGTTGCCTTGTCTCATGAAGTACTTTATGTTAAAATTTTCCTAATTTCAGACTTTGAATGTTATTTATAGGAAAATATTTGGTTTATTATAGAGATGAAGTTTAATAAATAAGATATAATTATGATGAGCTTAATAATCTAATTTCTAATAGAAATTATGCCATAGCATCCATGTGCATGTGATGATAAGTTCATAGGAGAATAGGACTACTGTATGAAGTGATTGAGCTATGTGAACCAAACAACATGCTGATGTGTTATCTATTATTAGTTTGAACCTTGTGGAGCCTTTATGCTTTCCGGTGAATAAAAAGAAAGAAGTTGAGTTTAATCATGTTATATCCATGTCCCAAATACAGTTGCACAAATAAGAAGGAAAAGGAAAACCTGTGCTTTAAATCTTATCTGATTTGCTCATAATCACAGTGAGCACCAATTGGATCCTCTATACATAGGAATCACCCTTTTTTAATTCATTGATTTTTCTATCTTGTCATCTAGTATTTGTCAAGCTTATGAAACCAAATTATTAACCCTTTAGTGCACAGTAATCACTGTTGTTGATCTTAATTACTACTTAACTCTTATCATCTAATTGGTGGTTTTGAAAAGAACTTTTTTTATTCTGTTCTAGTCAACTAAATAACTCAACCACAAAACTAAAGCTTTAAGTTGGGCACCCACCATTAATACACTGAGGTTCTTCAGTCAAAGATGCTCTTATAATGTACTTAAGAATAATTTAATGGTGGTTAAACAGTTCAAAGCATGTCTTAGTAACCAATCTTCTATTGGCTTTTCATGGTTTTCACATGATTCATACCGGTTGGCTGAACTGTCACGAAAAGCTTTTCCTGCTCTCTTTCAACAAGCATTAACATAACATATTTCAAAAACCCAAATCTAAACTTTGGTGATGGGTTATTGGTCCTTTTCCAGGAGATCTTGAACAAACAATAAACAAAGAACTACCACAACCTGTCTCTGGCAGGACAGGTCATAGCTGACAGTGAATTCATATCTTACCAACTGATTCATATTCCTATATTGGCTGTTCAACCAAATTGTATAAAACTATAAACTTGTCTATATGTTCCTTTCTAAATTCATAAACCTTTGATGCCAACTATGCAATAACACCCCATGTCCCCACTATAGTAGATAACCATGCCACAGCTCAAACTTCGGCTCTCAACCTTTCCCAGGCAGAATTCAAGAGTAGGGTAATCAGCTAAACAAGAACAATGTTTACACAATCAGAAACCATCAGTTCTAGTAGCTCAATAAACTGAAATCATCTGAGGGTTTAAGGAATTTATGCTTGCCTTCCCCGTCGTCTCAACTTGCAGCCTAAGGAATCAGAGGAAAAAGAAGCCTCCCAGCAAGTGAAAAACTGAGACTCACATTGCTCCTCAAAAGCATTTGGAAACTAAGCAGCTTTTATATTGCAATTGATCAGCATCAGAACAACTGATGCACACACCAGTCTATCAAATAGCTGACATATTTTGCAGAACAAATAAAGGAACAGATGGTGAATAATAAAAGATCAAACATTAACACTAAGGTTCTCTTGATTTTTTGATGCCATGATAAGAACTGGTAGAAGGTGAGTCTTTTAACAAATTTCATACAAACACAATGTCTAATCAAATAGAATCTTACAGGGAGAGAAATGCAACAAAAATTACAAAATTTGCTCTTGACAGCAATTCCCTCTCTCAAGTTTTCCCAAGTCTAATTGGATTAAAAAGTCAACTCTTCGATTGGAATTGACCCACCAGCTGCAACGATCTGTTGCTCCAGCTGCAACCAATAACAGCACAGCATCATACTAAACTTGGATATGAATATGAACTTGGTAAACACAAATCTAACCAGAACAAGAATGAAATTAAGCAAGTGCAAAGTGCAGTCACCCTGATCAAAGCTTCAAGCCTGTTCTTCACTGTATAGTAGTCATCTTGCAATTGCTGCAGGCATTTCAGGCACCTGCAACAGGGATAAACTATCGTACTTGTGATATTATACAACTCATAGCTTAAAGTTTCAAATGAATGCTTAGTTTAAAATAACAAAAATTGTTATGGCAGAGAAAAATAGATAAACTAGAAAAGAAAAAATAAATCTAGTAGTAAAGAACAAGGTAAAACTCACCCATCAATGTTCCGTTCCTCGCAGAACACGCGGAACCTAATGCAGGAATTCTTAACTCTCTGAGCGCCTATGCTGTATAAAACCGACAAAAAAAAGATTTTCTTTTATCTTCTCCTGTAATAAAGATGAACTAAACAGGAAAAAACACTAACATTTCACCATTAAATGTCTCAGTTCCTATTTCAAGTCTCTAATTTGCACTCTTCTTTGTGGTTCAGTACCTATGCCATGGTCTTAAATGAGGCACAGTATACTAAAGATGAATGAACACAAGGGGTACTAAAGAAGTAGGGATTAATTACTCAAGAAGACCATGACAAGTGTAACTTTCAGGCTGAGAAAAGGAGTTACCTGGAGCTGCTACCTTTCAACTGGTGAACATGTGCATCAACCTTTTTGAAATCAACATTTGGGAACTCTCTAGGGAAGATAAATGGAAAAGTAGAATCAGCAAGGATTTGGCTAACACTTGGAAGGAAAAAACCAGCAAGAAGTGACCATCACATGGTGAAAAAACCCAAGAACTTGATCCTACAATAAATTTCTATGGAACAGAGAGGATGTAAAAAGAGAGTTGGGAGAGACAGGAGTTTTCAGTTCTTACAAAACCCTGGTAAGATCATTGAGAAGCCTCTCAGAATCTTGAAAGAAAAGAGTCACCACTTCAACGACAAAATCTGGGTTGCTTTCATCTTGCAGTAACTGAAGCTGTGAGAACTGACTATCCAGGAAACCCTTCACCATCACAAACAAAAAGTAGAAAAAAAGATATCACACCACAAGTGAGAATCCAACAAGGTAACGACGAAACACAAACAAAACAAATTAGGCACAAATGTACACTTTCTGGTAATATTACCTCCCTAAACAAAGACTTGGTATATTCAACCCATGTTCTCTGCATCTGACTCACCTCCATGATTTCCCTCAGTTGCTCTCTAGAAGCTCTGACCTTTGAATTAATTTGCAGTCCTTGTGGAATTATTTGCAAAAACCAGGTGGGTATAACTGCGTGACAAAAACTTTGAAAGGGATTTGATGAATTTAATGCGAATAGAGCAGAAAGATCCAAACTTTCGCTTGCTTTTCAGGTCTGCCCAAGTACACTGCACACAAACAGAGTCTCACCCACCTTTTTTTTAATCCTCTTCTCTGGATTTGAGCTGTTTTAACTTTTCTGAGTTTTTTTTTTTTCGTGGATTCTCTCTTAACATCGTGCACGAACATTTAAGTCCCCAAAAGCAACAAACTTTTCACCTCATTTGCGCACCCATTGATTCCTTTTTTATTTTCTTACCATTTTCATTTGATTCCCCCTTCCTTCGATTGTAACTAGCACGTGGGTTTGACGATTATCTGATCTTAGTACGTGTAAATCTGCAAAAAAAAAAAAATTTGACAAATCATTTTTACATAGTTGACAAATGTCCTGTTTCCAAAATGCAACTAACTTGTTAGATTTTTGGTATGTCGTAATAAACAGGTTTTAATTCAATTGTTTGAAAAGATGTTGAGGATTACAGTTTTGTTGTTGAAGTGCAGGGATGACAGAAAAAGTTTAGCTGGATCCGACTCAAATTAATCGAATTTCAGAGTAAGTTTGGTTTGAAATTTAATATTTTTATGAAAAAATAAAATAAAATAATTTAATTTTTTAAATAAATTTAATTAAATTCAATTAAAATTAAAGCCGAATTGAATCTAAAAAATTAATTTTGAACCGAAGTTAGGCGTAACCCTAACTTAATAAAATAATATTACTAAAAAAGAATTTTAACTAATTCAAATTAAAATAGTATTATTTAATAAAATAATATTCCTAAATATATTTAGAATCAATTTAAAAATTAATAAAAAAATCCGAAAGAAGAAAAGAGTTAGTGTTAAAAATAAGATCATAAGTTTATGTGAATTAAGCTTACAATCTTATGGTTACGAAGGAACAACTTTACCGATTCTAAATTTGGGAAAGAGCACTTGAGTTATATATGTATATATAATTATATTATAGGGTACAGTACAGCTGTGATTAGTGTTCTTAAAATGGATGCAACTTCCATGGAAGAAGGAAGGACAGCTGGAGAAGAATGATATGATCTATTATGGCTTTTAAAAATAAAAATTAAAAAATTGCATGTTAATAAAGTAAAGTAGACTTCAATTGGAAATTTAGAATGCTTTTCTTTTTTTGCTTTGGTGAGAGATCAATTCCAAGAACGTGGAGGCAGAATCAGAATCCTTACCTTTTCTGTTTCTTATTGCTATTCTTATCATTTCTGTTCTTTACATGAATCTCATAAAATATAAGAGATGACTTGGAGAACATGAACTATCTGACTAAAAGATAGGCTGTCAAGAGACTCAAAAGATGAATCATTCTATTTCAAGAGATGGATCAGAGAATCATCATATGTTTGATTCTTATTCCGCAAGTTGAAGATAAAAAAGAATATATCCCATGGATTTTTGGTAAATAAACACAACATCAATTACCAAAAGTGATGAACACTCCATAAAAAGTGTCATACAATAACAAGAGTCATACAAAATATGATGGGAATCTAATATATTGTCCTTCAAAGAGCATAATTCATCCCTCCACATTCTCTTTTACTCATCATATGGAATATCATATCATCAAGGACCTTAAAACCTGGCTAGTTGAAGAGCTCAGAGTCGTGCTTCAACTTTTCAATTATTACAAAGTATTTGATATTACTAGTAACATGCTGTTTGATTGTTTATGGGGAAAATTCTATTAAAACCCAAGATGTGATTTGAAAGGAGGAAACAAATCAATTACAGGACCAGATAAAGAAAAAAGAAGAAGAAAAGCTGACCGTGAGGAGCTTCTTAGACATCAATCTCTGCAGGATTTGTGGCCTAGAATTTTAGCATATTTGACAACTCCTTCTACAATATCCTGGAAGTTCTGGAGATCCTACCATGTACTCAGCGTTTCTGTTGCACTCCCCAAGAGCAGCCCATCTCTCGCAACTATTGTTTAGATCCGTACAGTTTCCACCAACATTCAAAGTCTTGTCGAATGAGTCCACGTGAATCCACTTTGTTGCTGACCATTTCTCACCTTCAATCACAGGGCATCCTGCATGTAGACTGCTTGGATCTGGAATGGCAGTTGGATGGAGACTGAAGAAGAGAAGGGCATCACCTCTTCGCGGTTTCACTTAAATTTCATCGCAGGGGAACATGTCAAATCAGTTGAAACACAACGTATGAATGAAAAAGGAACTGACACTTAATGATCTATTCAACAACTGACCTGCAATTCCTTGTTTTCCACACTCGGACAGATTTTCATCTTTAACAGAAGCTTTGTGATGCCTAGATTCCTGCTGCCAAGTTGCCATTACATGAGTTTTTAGTTACAGCAAATTATGAGTCATTAAGTAGTTCAGTTTTCCTCCAAAAAACCTAAAAAATCCTGCTTCTCTCATTGGAACATTGGTTCGAAAGCGATTGTGCAACGGCATTAAAATGAATCTAAAGTCAGCTTATTTTTTAGATGATTTTATCCATCATTAACATATATCCAATGAAATCTGACTACTGTAGAAGGCTTTTGATAAAAGAATTAATCTTTAATTATTCATGTTCACGACCTTGTATATATAAATCAAAGGTGTTTGAACTAACCTCTGCCGAAGGGAACACCGTTTCTCCACCTTTCACCACATCAGTAAGGTACATGAGTACAGTTGCCAGGCGATGTCCACCACGGGCAATATTGACCTGGTCAGCGAAGTAATCGTAGTGGGGATCATATTTCTGCCCATGCTCATACCTTAAAACTTGTATATCTTCTCCATTTTCTATGGTCATAAAAGATTAAACAGCAAAGATCAATACTGTGCTTACAGCAATATCCAGTCATTTCCTAGCTAGAAGTCAAAACCTAAACTATCTTGCATATGTGCATTGAAAATGCATGCTTCCATGACCATCTAACATCCAGAAGGCAATGGGTGGCATGATTCTAGAAAGCACGAAAAATAAATCCACTTCAATTCATTAAAAAATGACAGGCACACAACAGAAACATGATAGCTATTAAGAAGTTGCTTTTCACAGACTCAGGTAGATAAGGTTAGTTTTGATAAATTCATTGCACAGTAAATCTTGTTGGTAGCAGGATGAGGTTTCCCAAAAAGAGGCAAATACAATAAATACAAAATCATTAACTCAAAACTAGCCAAAGTATTATGCAACAAAAAGATTGGATATGCTTCCATGGTACTAGTAGCTCAAACAGGCGATGCAAAATAGAGAAACAGTTTTTGACAGCCTCTCATGCTTTGAGCAGGCCCAAGCATGGTTTTGATGATTCAAGATTCACAAAAGAATTCTAAATATTTTGTCAAATGGAGCAGCTAAGTAGAGAAATCACTGAGCTGTTTAAGCTGGAAATAACAGAACGTATTGTGCAGTTTAAGCATGGCCACAGAACAAACCAGATGAGCTTCATACAGCCATAACAGGTAAGGCTTGTAACATGACCTTAGCAAGGCCTAGCCTGCCTTGCATAGATCGAATAAGACTTAATAGCCAAATCAGAGATTCTAATACTAAAATTACCATGTAAACTTCCCTGTTTAATCATTACTTAGCATGACTAAAATATCACAACCGAAGAAACAAAGCTATTACATTTGGAAGAAAAGAGACCAACATGGTCAACTTTCAGGTGAAAGATTCTAAAATCTAAGCACACTTTAGTAACAGCACACCTTTTGGAAGAAAGGTCCATGATGCAATTTTCTCCTCTATACCTGCAACAATCGGATCCTGAAAAAAGGAAGCGAAGTGCATGAAGGGTTACACTTGCACCCATTGAAGAAAAGAAGCAATCAATGTTTTCCTAAGGTCTTCATGCTGCCATCACAAGGCTGAACTCCAACCATTTCTAACAGTTCGGCAATAGATGATTGGTGTGGTTCAAACAGCATATGAGTAGATGATTGGTGTGGTGCAAACAGCATATGCTAAACATACATCAGGTGAAGATTAAAAGAAACAAGCGTCATTAATCCACGAGTTTACATTTTAACATTTGCTAAATAAAGCTACCCCATCAAAAAGTCCACCCACAGTATTGAAGTATTGTACCCAACTACATTAGAATTACAGTTTCTAATATAATTTGAGATGCAGTGCAGCCATTAATAATTATTTAGTAATCTCTCAAATGATGATAAACAGTACCGCGTTAAAACAAAATCAAGAAGATGGTAACCTTTGCTTTATGAATAAACATGCCGGAGCTAGTTCTAACTTCACTGAGCTTACTCTTTCCACTAACATTATCCGCCACCGCGGATCTCTTCAGCTCAGATTTGGCCTAAATTTCACAAATCAAGCAAAGAAAAGCACAATTCACGTTAGCTTTAGCAAATCACAAGTTAAGAGCTTGAATTTGTCTGGACTTACCAGAGAGATCAGGTGGTCGCATTCCAAGTCTGTAAGAAAACCTTCGTACACAAACGCCCTGCGAAATCGCAAAAAAAAAATCCAAACTTTAACCGAAAACTTATATACAAACCCTCGATGTTATACATTTATTTACTCTAATCCAGTTTTTCTTATTTGGAATCCCAGTTTTAACTGGAAAAGTGAAAGCACTAGTAACTAAAGGATCCAAAGTTTATTTTCTGGGTAACCGAAACGTGAAGAACAATAAAGAGACCTTGGTTTCCACGAGACTTGTTTGACTTTGGAGGGGTTGATGAGGGAACTAGAAGAAGCTGGATAAGAGCTACACTTATGAAGGATCAAAGAGAACAAAAACAAAAATTGAAGAGAATAAACCACACTAGTCATTGGATGTAGAGAAAGTGAGAGATTTTCAGGGAAAGTGATGATATTTCGCCAGATAAATAAGCAGATATGATGGGTGACCTCTTAGCTCCAAAACCATTGATGGTCAATGTAGCAGGTAAGTTCGGTGCCGATAAAACTACGTCGTTTTAGATCTAAGTATTTGATTATTCATCACTCTTTTTTTTTTATCTTTAGTTTCTCACGATATATCCTAAAAAGTCTCAACTATGAAAATGTCCCTTCAAGTTATCTGTATTTAGATTAATTTAAGGGTTGTAGAAGTTTAGTTGATAGGTAACTAAATCCGAAATAAGATCCTCTGTTTAGTTTTATAGTGTCTTATTGTATTCAGTGAATCTCAGCTATTTATTTATACGGGTCTAGCGTGGACTCCACATAAATAAACGTGGAGTCCGCATAAATAAATTGTTAAGATTTATTTAATACAATAAGACACCATAAAAATTGGATAAAGGATCTGAACTCACTCAAACTAGCTAACACTTTTAATGTCTAACTAAAATTTAGAAAAAAAAATAAAGAAATATTTAAATATAAACAATTTTCAAAAATTTTAATAAAGAAATATTTAAATATTTCCAATAGTGTTCCTCTTCCAGATTTTTGTTGTTATCCCAAGACAGGAAGACCTGAACTCAGTCTTCAATGCTCTTTTTATGCTTGCCTAGCTAGTGAATCTCCTTCGTCCTCCAAACTGTTCTAAATGTTCATCTTGCCAGTTGTACTCTACTGGTGAGCTTGATTCTGTACTGTTTTGCAACATGACCTCAAGTCTGCCAGAATTCTGCAGAGTCATGGAGGAGGAAGAAGCAATGTTTGTTTCTGATGTGTCCATGAAATTTTCTGTCTTAGACTTTAGACAAGCCTTCAACGTTCAGTCTGGCCCAAACCAAGCTCCATGTGTTGATCATTCAAGTCCATAGACGAGCCGTAGTCCTCGGAGCTTCCGTTACGGCGGCCTAGAACAACTTCCATATGTCGATTCAGGTCGCTTAGATACTTGGTTGAGTTGTACTCTTCTGCATCTAAAAGCTCCTCAGAGTATGTTCGCTGGAGCTTCTTAGACTTTTGGCGCATTTTCACCTCCTCGGAACTGTTCTCCTCTCCCTTAAGCATCTTTACAACCTGCATCAAAATGTAAACAGAAGCTGTCTTAGAAACAACGATGTTTCTGAAATTTAAGCAGAAACATGTACTTTTACGACTAAGGAGGTACCTGGTTCATTTGAGGTCTTTCTGCGGAACACTGATCTATACAGATAGAAGCTGTGCAGATGACACTGTCCATCTGTTCTGGGTCATAAGCATCTCCCAGGACAGGATCAATAAGCTCCTTAATATCATTCTTCATGAGCAAAGGTTTTGCCTGCATCAAAATTTTTCGTTACAGCTTAAATATTGGGTTGGTAATAACAAGAACTGTCTATAGCTTAAATATCTGAGGAGCAGATAGAAGAATCATACGTACCCACATCACAAGACTTCTCTGAGAACTGTCTATAGCTTGCTTCCCAGTGATCAGTTCTAATAGCAGTACCCCAAATGCAAAAACATCTGTCTTCTCATCTACTATGCCATGCATGAAGAACTCAGGTGGGAGATATCTGTCAGGTGACAATAAAAAGATCAGATTTTTACTTGGAAGTGTGGTTGTCGATGGTGCAGAAACAATACGAAAGTTTTGGATTACAAACCCGAATGTGCCCTCGACTTTTGATACCGTGTGATGAGTCCATTGCTCTGGTAACCACTTTGCAAGCCCAAAATCAGAAATCTGCAGAAAGTTAAAAGTTTAAAAATGAGCCATATGAGGAAAGAAAGAAACAATCCTAACTTGTACATTCATCATCAGAAAACTCACCTGAGGTTCAAAATCCTCCGTTAGCAATATATTGGAAGCCTTTATATCCTTGTGTATGATTCTCCTTTGGCATCCCTCATGAAGATAGAGAAGGCCCTGAGCAGTTCCTACGGCCACTTTGTATCTGATTTCCCAACTCAGTTTCTCCCTCGGGCCTATACAAAACAAGAGAATTGACACGTTAAGATCGAAATTTGTACAGAAAATGAAGGTGAAGATCTTCTAGAAATAGCAGAAAACTAACCATAGAGTATTGATGACAAGCTTCCATTGACAGACAACTGAAGAACAAGGTGCATCCCTTCTTCAACCCCATATCCAACTAACTTAGCAATATTCGGATGGTCAACATGCACTATTATTCCAAGCTCTGATAAAAAGTCCATAGTCATTTCTTCCGGTGATCCTCTGGTTAGCCGTTTGATTGCAACCCACTTCCCATCTTCCAACCGACCCCTATAAACTTCTGCATAGCCACCTTCTCCGATCAAGTTTTCTTCAAACAGAGAAACAATATAGCTTTGTCAGTCTACTGCAACAATGAACTACAGATCAAAAGGAAAAAGAGAAATAATGGTGAACTACAATTACTCAGGGTCTAGATGCAAGAACGAACCACGGCTGAAATTATCAGTTGCAGCTTGGATTTCTGAAAGTGCATAGTTCTTCCAGGAAGGTTTCAAATAGCAGAGATCAGCATCAAAAGCAGTGAGAGCACTGGCAGTATTATTCACAGGAATAGCTGGCACCATTGCATCTCTTATCCTTTTGCTCTTTCTTCTAGTGAGCTTGGGAACACCTTTTCTCAAATTATTTATTCTCTTGGGGCTGAAAACACGAAACAAGTCCTTCCAATTCGGGATTATCGGATTCTGATGGCCCTCTGAATCCGAAGTGCTTGTCCTGGAAGATCCCGTATCGGATTCAGTGCTGTTGGAGTTGTTTGCGTGAGGGGTTGTTTCAGTGTCTAAGCTAACCGAGCACTCTTCCTGATCATGATCATGAACATCTCTTGCGGGGCGTTCTTGATCTAATCTCTCCTTGGAGCCACCCTCATGATCTTCCCCTTCCAGGAAAGATCTCATGTCTTTGAGAAAAGAAATCAAAGGATGAGCAGAGAAATAACTCATTGTGTCTATGTTTTTTCTTAAAGGGATTTTAATGCCAAGTATCATACCCTCTGAAGAGAAAGAAGCAGAGAAGCCTGCTCGCTGAATCCTGCGTCCCTCAGGATTAAGAGGCTCCTCTTTATGGTTTTTCGTGGCGGAGTCCCGGAAACTATGGCTGCCAATATGATCACCAATTGTTCGACTTATATCAATAATGTAGAGAATGTGACCAAAAATCCTTAAGGAACTAGAAACTCGGATTCATCAAATCATCAAAAATCATTCGGTCTCCCAAAAACGTTGGAAACTACTATCAGAAATGGAAGACAGACAGACTCGGAAAAGGATCCGTTTCTGTTATTACTCAAGCATTTTACACAATAAAACCAATAACAAAGATTATAAAAAACAGCAATAATTGTCCGTTAACAGAAACCATACCAGAATTGTGAGTTGTAGTAAGTTGGACAGATAAGCAGTTGGAAGTTAAACCCAAAAAAAAAAAAAAACAGAACATCATCTGAACGTTGTTATAACATCAAAAAGATCATCCTTTTCAAGTTCTCGCAACCAGAGCCCAAAAGGATTCGTTCATATCAAAAGAGAGACCAAGAAAGTACCGAATAATAGCTGAACGTTTTCGGACGTCTTCCATAATACCTCTAAGAGGTGTCGGAAACATACAGAGAGGTAGAGAGAGAGAGAGAGAGAAGAAAACAATGTGTCTGTCTGTGTGTATGTCGTACAGAGAGAGAGAAGGAGAGAAAGGTTTGTGGGAGATGAAAGATAGCGACTGGTCCTGGAACGTGAGTTCTCCAAACATGTTGGAGTTTTTACCAGACATTGATGCTTAAGATTCGGCTCTCTCTCTCATTGAATTCTTGTTGAAGACAACTTATTTTTGGAAAAAACGATCCAAATTTAATTTCCAGTGCATTGAGGCATGCACGTAGAAACATTTCCCTCCAAATCGGGCCAAGAATTTGGATAACTAACTTCGGGCCTGCTCAGGCCCAAACCTGACCCAATATTTTTAATTTTAGCTTGAGACATACAATTTTTAATTTAAATTTTGAAAAACATTTTATTAAAGACAATGTTGAAATGAAACAATGATAAAAAAAATATAATTAATAAAATAGATATATGCTGCTTTCATTCTGTTTTAATTTTATTTAGACTCATAAAAAATGTTATTTTAATACAATTAATTAAAATAATATTATTTTAATAAAAAAATTTAAACTAATGTTTAGATTAAATCTAATCAAATTCAATTCCACGTAAACTGTCAAACCATATTATTTTATTATAATTCATCAAAACTCGGTAAATTATTCAACCTAGGTTTTGGCAGTCAAATTTAATTTAACTCATTAATTTTAAACTTGAGTGAAAATAGAATTAAAATGTCATCCCTCTAATACTATCTCAATGGTTTAAGGCTTTGATATACAGCAGAACTCTCAAAAATGGCAGCCTTTGTTTTCAGATTTTGTTAGTCTTTAAATTGCTTCAGTGATACGAAAATTTCATGAAAACCGTGTCATCCCAAGGATTGTATATATGGAGAAATTGGCCTTTTCTCAGTTTGATTCTGAACCAAGGAATTTGTGGTAAAGCCAAAAAAGATGAATGGTATGAGAGAGTTTACTTACAATTGGTTTACAGCAAAAGATACTAAAGATACAGTGTAAAGTGATCATATCAATGCAAGTACTCACTAAACTGTCAGTAGAATATTGCTTCAGTGAAGACTACGAGTGATCAAACCCTCAAATATTGCATAAAGATCCCTGTTCTCAGGACCGAATATCTCATCCGCCTTTTTCAGGGTCTCCTGAGATAGTACAGACCAACGAGAATGGTGTAAATAAGAAATAAGTGCACTCATATATACATACCCATATATAATACAGGAAGAGCAAGCAAGCGAACAAACAAGAGGGTCAGAAGGTTGCACCTCTTTAGTTTGTTTGTGGGCATTCAATTCCTTGACATTCGCCAGAAATGCACCAAACTGCTCATAAGACAAACGGCTCCTGATGAAACAAAAGAAAGAGCCAGAAGAGAACCTTTGATAAGTCAGGAATTGAGAGATAAACATTAAAAGGTGGTGATTAACTCAGCGACTTAGTGCCAAGTGCTAACACATCAATACCATGTCTTGGCAAGTATGAATTATATGTGGCACAAGTATAAATGCACTAGAATTTCACTCGTGGAACTTTTGCACGAGGTTGAAAATATTCAACCACCGTGGTTCTTTACCTGACTTGCCGAAAGAATTCTTTACCGTCAACTCGAGTTCGTCCTGAAAGAAACAAAAGGCCATGTTATTGTAACAGCTAAAAAGCAAACTAAACTTCAACATGGTTTATCCCTCGTCACAAATCAAGGCACTAGGGTGATAGGTGAAATGATAATCATTTCAGCATCAGGGTTATCCTTCTTAATCCATCTGCTTCATTCTGGTAAAAGTAAAGTAACCAAGAAACCTTCATTGTCAATTTTCATTCAACCACTTTAACCAAGAAACTACTGGCTATGTAGACCTATAAGTGGTCAAAGACTGATCATCAGCCATATGTATTAAAACCCCTAACAAAATGTCACAATCATCAGACTTCCTTCCATCAAACACCACCAACTCAATATGGCCAAAGAAAACACAAGTAGCTAATGCATTTAATAAATTTAGCCAAAGCTAATAACACTTAAGCACCTAAAGGAATTAAATGAATATTATCAAACTAACCACTTTGCGATCCCGCATCAGAGCTTGAAATTGAACTGTGATGGGTTGGAGGCAGAGAAGAAAACGTAGAAGATCTTTCGTCGAGCAAGCCTCTAGAGGTAGAAAATGACATTGAATGTCGTCTTGGGGACACTGGTTTAGATGTTTTTGTTGGCGACACTGAAGCTGATAAACTTGGAGGGGTTCCAGGAGGAGTAAATTTAGGTGTGCTGGTCTGGGATGCTAGAAGGAAATTGTGTGATATGTTGAATCGTGAATCTGCAATGACAGTAAATGCGAGTTAGGTGTTTAAATTTTCTCTTTCTACCCTACTTTTCACTTTATTCTCTTTCTCCCTCTTTGACGTTAACTCCACACAAGAACTTTATAATGTCCTTTCTTTTTTCCAGGGAACTTCAGCAGTAAAAACCAAACTCTCCCTCAGCTCTCTAACAGATAACAAAGAAGTGAAGAAACATGCAAAAACAAAATGGCCACATACTATCAGTCTCACGATCCTCAGCAAATGAGTTTCCAATTTCGGAGAATTGGCTCTGAATTGAAGATGTTCTTGAAGGTGGCAATGGATCTTCTTCTGAAAGAAATTAAAAAGAAAAAATGAAAAAGAACTAGTCATTTGGCAGACGAAACACAAAACTTATGCAAACAATTCACTTCCTCCTGGCATATACATGATATGTAGCTGAGTACCTTCAAAGGTCAATCGCACATAATGACCATATATTGTGCATTCCTTTAAATGTTTGATTAGGCATACTTCTATTTCCAATAAAACATCAAAACACAAATCACCCAATTCATCACTTCGAACGGTAATGACTGACAGAAAATCGAAATGCAACAGCTGGCAAAATTTCAATCATTATGGAAATACTCACAAGCTCTCTATACCATGAGACCCAAACAAGCCCCACTTACACAGAACAAGGAAAAGGAAGCATTAGCTGGTTAAGAAACCATCCATAGTTGAGGAAAGAACATGAACATACCACTGGGTGCTGGCTTGGCAATGATATGTGGAGCTCCTACCTGCCACAAAACCCAATTATCTTTTGGTTCAGAATTATTCAGCCAATACCTTGGGATAAACAATAGAAATGTGAGATAAAACTTACAGAATTTTCATCATCCTCTTGAAGTGACTGCATGAGTGTCTTCCTGAACCCCTCCAACTGCAACAGTTTTGATGAAGTAAGTGCTCAGTCTCAACAAATGCAACGTGGGCATTACTAGAATTCAAAGAAAAACCTCCAATTGAACCCTAAATCCTCTACTTTCTATTTTCAGATCAATAAATCAAATTTAGGACCAAAACACGAATCATCAAATAAACTTAGGTATAACAAAATCCAGCTAAAGCCCAATAAGCAAAATTCAAACCATACCTTGGATACATCTCTTTGGAGCTTCTTCACAGTGTTAACTAGTGACGTGTTCTCTTTCACCAAATTCTCCTGAAAA
This sequence comes from Erythroxylum orinocense, assembly GCA_025531955.1. NCBI lineage: Eukaryota > Viridiplantae > Streptophyta > Magnoliopsida > Malpighiales > Erythroxylaceae > Erythroxylum > Erythroxylum orinocense. Next base: position 46,142,085 of record JANZLX010000213.1, on the reverse strand, counting down.
ATAAACAAACGAATTGAGCCGTAAATGACCTCGTTCGTTTTACGTTTGGATGGGTGGGAATTCGGGGTTCGAACCTTTTCGAGGTCGGCCTTGGCGAGCTTGTCGGCGATGTCGGAGAAGGAGGCGTCGAGGGATTGGACCTGAGAGCGAAGGTCGGCGATGAGGTCGTCTTTCTCGGCGAGTTTGAGGCGGAGGTCGGACGATTCAGCTTCGAGGGAGGAGACACGTGTCGAGAGGGCAATGGAAGTGATCTTGCGGGCCACGTCAAGCTGCTGGAACGGATCGGACGGTAGCACTTGCAGTACCTCCTCGGGAAGATCGAAGGTGGAACCACCCGATTCTCTCCCTAGCATCTCCTCAGTCATCTCAGTTTCTCTCTCTTGCTTTTTTTTTCTCAATTATTTTTATCGTATTTCATAAAGTATTGGTAATTACAAGTAGAGTGCGAGATGGATAGGATTGGACAGTCACAGAGATATGTGGTGTTTGGTGAGGCTTTGATTGTGAAATGGATAGGACATCACTACATCAGACAAAACAGCTTTTCTTAAGTGGTAAGTAAAAATAATTTTAGTGGATAAGTAGATCTTTTTAAATTATGTTTGTGTACTGGTATGTTATTAATTAAGGATGGTAATTAGGAATGCTCAAGTTGGCTCGGTCTATTAGGATTATGGGCCGAAACTGTTCAGCCCAACTAAGTTACGGGTTAGGACAATCCTAGTCTATGATTAAATAGGAAGATACAAAATGACGTTATTTTGTTAAAAAAATGATATCATTTTTTTAACAAAATATAACGTCAGCGTCGGTCTAATTTCATCCCTATAATATGCTTGATCGAATTTGAGATATCTCCAGTCTAGTCTCAACCTAAGCCCCATCATAGTTTGAAGTTGTCTAGCTGGATTGAGCTTAGAAGAGCTCCAAACATGAGTCTGAGCTCAATGAGGTCAAGGCTAGCAAAATTGACTCGAGTCGAAACTGGTTGGCTAGACTAAATCACCGGTTAAGACTATCCCAGCCTGTGGTCAAACTGAAAGATACAAAACGAAGTCATTTTGTCAAAAAAATGATGTCGTTTTTTATTTTTTAAATATAAGGTTAGGTCAAGTCGGTCCAATTTCATCCCTATAATAAGCTTGGTCAAGTTTGAGATATTTCTAGTCTGGGCTCAACCTAAAGCCCAACTTAGTCTAAAGTTGTCTGGCTTAACTGACCTTAAGAGAGGCCTAAACTCGAGTCCGAACTCAATGAGCCCAAGGCTAGCAAAATCGACTTGACCCAATTTATTATTATTTTTAAAGTTCAAAAATGACATCATTTTGTTATTATTGATCAAGCCCTAGACCTGGGTCGGGCCTCAATAGCCCAGGCTCAATCTCAACCTGAGACTCAGTCTAGCCAGGAAATTCAAGCCCAAGCCCAATTGTCATGCATTTTTGTTTTTGTTTGTTTGGTTATTATGAATGTGATATGTAATTTTTTCTCCTATAATCTTTTTTTGTCCTTCACTAAAAGCAAAGCAAAAGGTGAATAAGGTTCAGGCCCAATTTAGCTTAATTTGAAATTGATGACTAATATCTTATTTGATTAAATTTGCATCCGAATGTTAGAATTCAATCAAATTTAGATTTCGGTTAGAGTTTAATAGTTACTTTAAATTTGATCAATAATGAAAGATTAGATTGAAGTTACACTCAATCCTAACATATTTGACTTTAATTAAACTTAAAATTAAATTTAAGCAATAATAAGAAATTGGATTGATCTAAATCAAAGTTAACGTTGTTTTACTTCATTATTTTGAGTTTAAGGTTGGTTTCAAAATAAAGTTTGCTAGATCAACTCCAATATACTCATTAGTTCTAAATAAGATCGCACGTTCCTCGTAAAAATAACATTATTTTATATCTATTTATATGTAAAATAATGTCGTTTTGGGATGAAAATAAAGTTGGAATATAATATTTAAGATAGAAAATTTTATGCGGAACTAATGTTAGTAAATTTAATGTACAATCACTCCCTCAACTGATCGGAACTCTCACCCTATTTTATGAGAATTTATCTATATATTTATGTAAATCTTATATGAATATGTTACTGAAATTTAATAAAATAAGAGAGAAACTAACTTTCTTGAACAGAGAATCTGTTCCCGACTAACCAAACTTAAAAATTCACTTACTCAAATCCTTAAGCCTTTGAGAGCTACCATCATGAATTGGTCCATCACCGAAAAAAAGTTGGGTTTGGTTAGGCCATCTTTTGTTTAGTTGAACTAAAAACTCCTATGGCCCAAAAGCTAATTAGATATGGACCTGATGGCATCTTTGCTCTGACAGAAAAAAAAAAAGGATTCAAAACAAATTTAATTTGAGAAAATACAAGATATGGGTCCCATCAAATTAGAGATGGCAATAGGTCACTTTTTGCCAAATTTTTTAAAAATAAAAATATAGAAGATTCTTATTTTTTAATTAGATCTGAGTTTGAATTATTCAGATTCAGGTTTATTTGAGACCTAACTTTTGAAAATAAAACAATGTTATTTTGTTTAAAATAATTAGGTTGTTAAATTAATCTGAACATAGGCTTGTATTGAATTCATTTTTTAATATTTTTTAGAAAAGTTATTTTCCACCCTAATTTTATTTCTAAATGTTTTTGAGAGATTTTAATTTTGACACTGATTTAATTTTTATAAATATTCAATAATTTTGAAAATTATAATACATAACAGGATATTAGAGTAGCATATTAACATGTATTAGATTTTTTGTAAATCATATTATGTTAAATTTCTTGCTTGATGTATCGTTTTATTTCTTATGACATGTTAAATTCCATAATATCAATGTTATAAATACCGTATCGGATTTGGTACCGAATTGAATTCTAGTACGGTACTGTATCAATACCGGATACCGTTTCGGACAATTTTTTAAATTTATAAAATAATTTCTAAATTTTTTTAAAATTACAAAATAGTCCATTACCATATTATACAGTTGTAGTTTATTTAATTTAGCCGTGCATAATACATAATTACATACTAACCCTATTTTACAATTTCATTTCTATTTCCAATTTTAATTTTCATATCAAAAATTCAGAACAAAATAACAAAACCCAAATCAATAGCTCACTGCTCACGGTATTCAATCTATCAATTTCAACTTCAACAATTCCATTCCAAAATCAAATTTGCAAAAAGGTCTTCAAGTTTCAAAAGTTTCTAGAATCTAATATTTTGAGTAACAGCCGGTACCTAACGGAAAACACCGATATTGGCCGGTATTTTTGACCGGTGCTGAAGTAAGTTTCACCATACCGTTATCCAACCGGTACGGTACGGAACTCTAAACATCACATAATAGCAATGTTTTGGATTTCGTACCGTACCGGCCCGTACCGGCCGGTACGTACCGTACCGGCTCAAATTCGGTACCGGTACTTTGACTTTGGTACCGGATTTGAATACCGGTCGGTACCGGTCCGTTCCGGCTGTACCGGCCGGTACCGGCCGGTATTCAAAATACCGGTCAAATACCGGCCGGTACCGGAAATTTTAAAAAATTGGGGGGTTTTTTTGCAAAATTTTCAAAATTTCCCTCCCTCCCTCCTACCTCTCCT
>JANZLX010000213.1:46110337-46138346 GCA_025531955.1 Erythroxylum orinocense | reverse complement strand
ATTTTGCAATTTTTAAAAAATTTAGGGACTATTTTATAAATTTAAAAAATATCCCGAAACGGTACCCGGTACTGACTAATACCGGTACAGTTCCGTTCCAGAGGCCAATCCGGTACGGAGCCCGGTACGGTATTCGTAACATTGCATAATAGACATTATTATGGTTCCCAAAATAGTTTTGTAATTGAAATTTTTTTATATTAAATAAGAATTTTTTAATATACTTCATATTAAAATAAGAATTATCTTGTTAAATTTATAAGTGTTTTAATAATGAACCCTTTAATCGAGATAAACTATTATGAATTGATAAATTTATTAAAATTTTATGCTAGTTAATATTTAAATCTATTCAACAATTTATAATTAATAATTATTAGATATTTTAATTATAATTCAATTTGACATGATTCTGAATCAATGTACAACATTTAATTTGGTTAGAATTTAAACTATAATTAGGTTTAGAGTGTTTAATCCAGCTTTAGAGGTGGTCGAGTTGATGGAGTGGAGGAGTATGGGGTCAAAAAGTCCTATGCTCGATTTTCCCTATCTACGCTCTTTCGATCGAGTATGTCGTACAAAATTTGCCTAATGCGAAGTACTTTGTTGATGTAATTTGTAGACTATTATGTCAATTCGAAGATTTACTCATTACGTATACAAAGGGTAACAACTACGGGTTCCTCCGTTTAAAAAATAAAGTGTTTAATTCAACTCAATTTTAAAAAAATATTGTTATTTTAATTAATACACGGAGAGTTAATTTCTTAAAATGATATGATTTTATTAAAATTTACAAAAAAAATGAATAATATCCCAAGCTTAAATCGGACTATTACCAACTCTAATCATAATAATAAGTTTAGGTTTTGTTAAATTTTTAAAAGGAAAAAATGAAACAAAGATAGTGGTTGGTTGGTAGACGGTTGGCTTTGCTTGTTCTAATTGGAAGATCATGTTGAGTGGTGTAGTTGTTGTGTAAGTAATGACTAGGATTGTAGAAACTGTCAAATTTTCACTCCGAATCACTAATGAAATAGACAGCTTGCCTTGTTAGACCGGCATTAACGACGTCGTGTCATGATTTTACATGTAAGTAATTTAATAAATAGTATTATTATCATTTTTGTAAAAAGCTTTTAATAAAAATACATTAATAAAAATGGAAATTTTCTATCACATTAAAGTCCAGCTTAGACTAGTCCTCTTTTTTTGACCATCAGATCCTCTGTTTCAGTTTTTGTGTACCAACTTTATCACATTTGATCTTAACCATCTATTTATATAAGACCCACAAAAATAAATGGTTGAGATTAAATAGGACAGAATTGGTACACAAAAATAAGACAGAAGATCTGCTCTTTTTTTTTGACTCGAGAGCAGTTCAAAGTCTGATTAAGATTGAAAAGACTTAAAATTTTGAAATATTATTTTATTTTCATATTTAAACATAATAATATTATTTTAATTTCGATTAATCAAATTAATTTGTAAAATTTAAATTTGGATTCAACCTAAAATTTAAAAATACATTTCTTAATTTATTTTGCTAATCCTACTTAATTTTGTCCAAAATCTAATAAATGCCTTTACTATATTCTTATAAAAATTAATATTTTAAAAATAGGACTCAAAGTTAAAATAATAAGATAAGAAATTTAAGGTTTAAAAGGTGTAGCTGGAATTAGACAGTTATAAAATTGGCTAAAAATTAAATAAAATTTTAAAAATTTTGAAATATGATTGAAAGTAATTTTTTTATCTATTAAAAAATTTAAAGTTTAATTAGAAAATGAAATTGTTAAACAAAAATTAATTAATTAATTTTAGTTTATAATAACGTATTTAATTTACAAAAATTAACTAATAGATTGATATTTAATAAAAAAGGTTATTAAAATAAATCCAAAAAAGTTTTTGCAGATGAATCGGCCAGCTCGGTTAAATTTTTTATCATCGTAATTGATATTTTCTGTAAAATATTAAAAGAATATAATAGTCCAAAGACAACCAAAGTTGACCAATTCAAATTGAAGGGAAGCAACTTCAAATGTACAAGTGGTCAAATTGGTATTAAGTCACACTAAATTAACAAGCACGGAAGCTTCCCCTTCCCTACACGCGGCCAAATTATTTTCAAAGCCATAAATAAGTAGAGAAGACTATTGAGTATTGACTATGACCTTGCTTATTTCTAGGAAGGATGCTTTTATAAGAGAAGGACAAGGGAAGATCACTATCATCTCTTCCTTTCACTTTACTTCATCTACTTTTTGACCAATTCTTTGTTGGTTATTTTAGTTTTTTTATTATTAAGATTAATATTAGTTTAAATATTTTTGTATACTAATAAATAATTTATAATGTATAAGAATGATAATTTAGATCATATTAATTACAATAATTTTAAGAGTCATCGCATTAATGAATTTAATTGATTTATGTATAATGTTCATAATTTATGCGTCCCAGTGTTATTTTTTAACAAATATTTAAGAATGCGATGGGTTTTACGGTTGTGCTTCGAGATGCAAGGGGCAGATTTATAGCTGCTCTTTTCAAACATTACCCATCTTTGTTTGATCCGATCATAGCGAAATTAATGTCCATTCGGGAGGTACTGTCGTGGTTAAAGGAAAAACAAATTAATTATGTCATTCTGGAATCGGATTGCTTATTGCCAATTCAAGCTATTCAAATTTCTTCGGTATGTTTTTCAGAGATTGGAATGTTGGCATTTGATTGTCAAACGCTTAAGAGAAAATTCTCTCATTTGTCCTTTCAATGGACACGTAAGATTGCTAATAAGACGGCTCATTCATTAGCAAGGGTAGTTTTATTCCATGCAAACTACCACAGTTGGGACGCTAGTCCTACTTCTTTATGTTCTATTTTATAGTTAGATCAATCTTTCTGTAATGTCGCTGATAGAGAAAGGCCTGCAGGTTTTGGATGTATGGGGCAAGCCTGTTGGCTTGGGTTAAATTTTTAGCCTTTCTTTGTCCTCGATGATTCTGTTTTTCCTCAAAAACAAAAAAAAGATAAGGAGTTTAAAAAAGAAAACTGAATTTCACACCAAAACTTTTTTTAAAAATTTAAAATAGATAATATTTTTAAAATTACTTAAAGTAAAATGAAACCTTGTATTTTCTCATCATCGACAACTAGTTGAAATCTCACTGATTTGTAGGGTCTGAAGAGGTTCAATAATATGCAGCCTTATTCTTATATAATAGAGAGACTGTATTTTCTATTTTATTTAAAGTATCATTATATGTTAACAAATAATTTAAAGCACACATAAATAATTTAAATTATAATAATTACAATAACTACTAAAATAATAGTTCCAAAACTCTTGGCCCTACCAGTATAAAAAAGCTTCTTCATTTGTTTCATCTTTTCCTAGTTTCATACTCAGCTTCCTTTTCCTTAGTGGAGAATTATTGAAGAACCGGGGGGTCCCATATAATCAATTCCAAATTCCTTTATCTTTTTTTTTTAATATATAAGTAACATTCCACATCCATTTTATTCTTTATCTTTTTGTATAAGTAGGTGCAAGCTGTTTACAACTTATCACCATCCTGTTAGAGAGTGACCCGAGGACAATGAAGAATATTACCCATTTCATAAAAAGTAATGTATTATTTAAAAATACATATTAAAGTGTTTAGTTTGTTTAGTAATAGAAATAATTTTTTATTTTTAAATTTTTTGTCAAACTTTACTAATCTAAAATTCAAATTGAGCTGGGTTGAAATCGAGCCAAAAAGACAATTAGGTTTGACATTAATTTAAACTAGGCTCGAAAAATTTAGGCTAGCCTGAAAACCAATCAATTATAAATTCACCGCCTTAGCTTGATTAATTGTTTCAATCTAAAATTTGAAAATGACATATTTTTATTTAAAACAATATCATTTTACTTAATATATTTAAGTTTCAAATTAAAACAAACTAGTTAGCGTGAATTGAACTCGTTTTAAGATTATCAAATTATGTATTCAAATTGAATGATAAAAAATTAGGAGGTGATTACTTACATCTATATAACTTAAGTTGCATTTGGTAATTTATTATTTTAAAATTAAAAAAATAAATTTATTTTTTATCATCTTTTAACTTGTATTGGTTATTGTAGTTCTACAAATTTAATCAATTTAAAGTTTAATAATTTATCATTATAATTAGATTAAAACAAATTTTAAGTTCGAATTTCATATCAATTAAATTATAATTGAGACAATAAATTTGAATCGAATCGAATAAGGTGGTATCAAAAGTTCCAATCCTAAAAGCTTTTATGTTGGCAAGCACTTAAACTAAAAGAAGAACTATCATATCTAGAACAAAGATTTTCCTAATTATCTTTAAGTTGGTATGCAATTATTCAAATAAAACAAAACATTAATAATACACATGGTCTCATTTTAAGGAGCATGATGTCTATGGTACAATTATGTACTAAATAAATAAAAAACATACATGCCACTAAAACAAAAGCAAAAAGATGAGATGTTATCATAGAATACCCTCTTTTTTAAAGCAAAGGAATAAGGAAAATTTCAATGATTCATTGCTTTATAAACCTTAACAGGTATAAGCTTTTTCATGTGGTGGGTTTAAACAGAATTTCCAAGTTGCCTCCCTTCAATCGAATAATGACATGTGAGGCACATGTGTGTGTGTGTGTGTGTGGCATTATCAATTGATAAAATTTGAGTTAGCATCGTACTAAAAATCACGAATCATGTAAAGAAGATTACCATTTCCAGCTAATCAAGTTAAATTTGGATTGTGTAATATTTGATTTTTTTGTTTAGAATTTTGAGTTTTAGGTCAAACTTTACTAATCTAAAATTCGAATTAAGATAAAAGCTAGGTCAAATTATTTATCAAATTGAGCTAAGTTGAAATCAGCCAAAAAGGACAATTAGGTTTGACATCTGGTTGAACTAGGCTCGAGTCATTTAGGCTTGAGCCTAGCCTAAAAACCAGTCAATTCTAAGCTTGCCACCTTAGCTTGAGTATGATTGCTACCGAGTCAAGCTTGATTAATTTTTTCAATTTAAAATTTGAAATGGCATACTTTTATTCAAAACATCATCATTTTAAGTTTCAGGGTGAGGCAAGCTAGTTAGCTTAAATTCAACTAAGTTTAAATGTCTGGAAATAAAAATAAATAAAATTGACCTAAAATTTGATCAACTCAGATTGAACTTATTAAATTTGAATCAGATCAAGAAAAATATTATATTTAACGATAATTATAAATTTTGATTTAACTCGAAATCACGTAAACTCTTCTAAAATTATTAATTTCTCGAACCTTAGGAATTTGGATATTAAGTAATGAATTTCTTTAATCTTAAAATTTTGAACATTTTAACATCGCCTCAAATTAAACTTGTCACTCATTATATCAAGTATGTATTGAAAGTTCTTTATAGGTGGATGAGTTGGTAAAGTAGAAGAGCATAAGGTTAAAAGGTTTTGTATTTGATTCATCTTAACTACGTTCTCTCGATCGTACCTCCCGTACAAGATTTGCCTAATACAAAGTATTCAATTGACGTAACTTATAAACTATTGCATTAATCCAGAGGTTTACCTAGTACGTATCCAAAATATAGCGATTGCAGGTGGAATCCTTATAAATATTTGTTTGTGTTGAATCATTCGAGGACGGGATGAAGCGTGAGAGTTTAGGTTGGAATTCTATATACAGAACGTGTTTGGTTGGGTACATTAAATAAGTTAAAAATTATACCATAAGCTTTATTATTATTATTTTGCCAGTGGGAGTTTGCTTCAATCATAGCTGTTTCATAATAATCATTCGTTGAGTCCAACCTTGGAAATTTCGTCTCGCTTTCCATCTTCAAGACTCTCTTTGAGCCAGGTGCATGTCTTCACATGAATCACGAGCAACTGAGGAAAGAAAGTAGCAAAGACATGAGTGGGTGGGTAAAAACAAGTTGTTCGTTTAAGACTACTACATAACAAGACTGGACCTAACATTTTCAACAACTATGAAGTATGAACTTCTTCTCGCTGCATCTACTAAGCGTTTGGTGAGACATTATGATCTGACCACATCGCTGCCTATGCATTATGAACCTTATCCTATGAATACATCCATTGCACACATTTAATTATAATATCACAATTAGGATATTTTATGCATTTTCAATTGTATAATAAGTAGCTAGAGTTGAAGTTTGGTTTGACCCGATTCAAAATTCAGACTGAACATTGACCCGAATCATTATTATAAAATAATATCATTTTAATTTAGTACTTTTGATTAAAATATGGGTTATTTAGAAACAGTTTCTTTATTAGTTAGAAATAATATTGCATATTACCGGACTTCTTCAGAGTCTGTGTATCAGAGAGATTTATAATAGTTATTTTTATTATTGTTATTGAAATTCTTAAAAAAAAACCAATCACATATAACAAAATTTGATAAAATTTACTAAAAGTGTTAATTAAAATAATTGACACATTACTAAGTTGTCTCTTAAGCAAGTTACCTAAATTTTATCACAAAACAAATAACTACTGATCTTCACTAACAGGAGTGATTTTCAGTTGAATTAGTTGATAACAATATATAGTTATTAGTTAATAATACATTATCGGAAATCATTTTAATAAATAAAAATTTTGATTTTTTTTTTATAGGTGAAATGATAGAGCCATCACGAACATCGAGCACCACAAAATCTGACCACCGGTCCTAGTCCTCACATCTGGCTCACACAACATCACCGGACCCAGCCGACCTATCTCACTCACCCAGGCCATACCAGAGCGGACCGGACCGGACAACTCTTGAGTCTTGAATGGCCCCCACCTCAATAAATAAAATTATTAATTCCCATCCACCTATGCCGTTACTTACGTTAAGTCAGCACCGGACAAGCCTTCTCGCTCGTGCGGTCCTAACGTCTCTCTCCTGTTCTCGACGTTACGTCCGTTAACTTCTCGAAGACTCAGTCAGGTCGGCTGACTCATTTCCAGTCTCTCTCTCTTCTCAGTTTATTTTTATTGACGCGTAACGAAAGGTCGGTGAGGACGCTTACACCGAACCCCACCCTAAGTCTTTATAAGCACCTTCGGTTTCACGACCTCTCCCTCATTGAAGGCAAGAACGACACAACACGCAAGAGCCAAACACAGCCTCCCTTCACTGTCCTCCTCCTCCTTCTTCTCCCTTCAGAAAAAGAAAAAGATATTAGAGGGGGGAAGAAATTAAAGAAGTTTATATTCGGAAAAAGAGGGGTCTGTTTGGATTAATCTTTTGATTTCTTTGGATAGTGGGTATTTTTTGTTTTTGTTTTTGTAATTATGGGGACCGAGGTTTTGAGGCCACAGGATTGTTTGATTGAACGTATCAGAGATTCTCCGTGTCGCCGGCGGAATTTCCATGGAACTTCTAGTTTTTACCCTAACTGTTCTTCTCACAATTCTAACCCTAGATTTAACCGCAAGCAGACTGTACGATCCGATAGATCGGAACCGAGGAAGCGACAAGCGGAGCCGTCGATCTCGAAGAGATCCAGCTCCGCCGACGATGTCAGGGCCGGTAGGATGAACAAACACCTTAACGGAGGCAACCACCACAACCACCATCATCACAACAACAATCAACGGAGTTTAGTTATGGAGAAGGTTACCATTTTGCGGCGAGGAGAGTCGCTTGACTCGAAGATCAAGAGCAGCGGGGAAATGGTAGTCACCGGTACGGATCGGTTGGGCCCGGACCCGGAGATGGTGCCGAAGCAGGTCCGGATGGTGGATCTGAGGTCTCCGTTGGCTGGGAAGTCTGACATGTACGCCGGATCGGCCTTTTCCGTGTCGCCGGCGCCGAGCTCGCTTCCTCTGCCGTCGTTCTCGAAGAGGAAGCAGGTTTCGGTGGATGATTTGGCCACCAGAGATCTCCGACGCTTGCTTCGTCTAGAATTCTGAGACCGGAACCCGTATGGTTCAGATCCGGATGCTCTGTTTCTCCATGTACGCTGTTATCCCGAACGGTCCTTGTAGCGTCTAGCTGATTCTAGAAGATCCGATCATCTCGTGAGTTTTTGGTAAAACGGGTGGTAGATCTGAGAATCGGTGGAAATTACGAGGGCAAATTAGGTAAAACATTGTATGTCTGTCGTTGGCTAGTATGTTAATACGGGGCTAGTGTGGGGTTGTGAATGTAATTTAGGACTCTTTGAAGGGGGGTTAAGATTAAAAAAAAAAGAAAAAGAAAGGGGGCAAAGAACGAGGAAGAAAAAGTTAAGAGGGAAAAGTGAGGGGTAATTTTGTAATAAGTGGGAAGTAGTGTTTGGTAAGTGAAAAAGGGAAATCAAAAGTAGTGGGATGTGAGTTATGTTTGATGATTTGAGATATTACTTCTGTATCCTTTTCTTCGTCTGATCTGATGGCTTCTTGTAGTTTGTAAAGGTGCGTTTAATGTTAATATCCTAATAATAATAAATATTAGTAACCCTTATAGTCTGTTACGAAACTTGATTCAGTTTTTCTACTCTGATTCTCTAGTCCATGTTCAGAAGCAAACCTCCACAATAAATCATGTCAGGTTGGATCAAATTTAGGATTTGGGCAAGTTGGGATTTGGTTTGACAATGGTTTAAATTGGATTTTTAACTTAATTTTTAAAATTATGGCTTTATTTTAAATTTAAAGTTATTGAGATTGTTTTAAATGATGTTAATGTTATTTATTAAAAATAACTGACATTTTAGAACATTGAGTGGTTTAAGTTCAATTTAAAATTGTTGATTTAGTTTATTTAAAATGATGATATTTTAAAGTGTGTGGTTTAAGTTAATTTAGAGAGCTAAAGATCATTTGATTTGTTTAAATCCATTTTCGATTAGTTTTCAATTTAAACTTAGTTCAGAATACGAATTTAGATTAAGTTAACCCTAGATATTATATTCTTAATTGAGATTTGGCTAACCTTTAGTTTGAAGCCTTTTTTAAAATAAATTTATTTTAAAGTAGCTATTACTTTTTAGAAGCATATTAAGTAAATTTTCGGATTGACGTAATAGCTTCTGCACTAAGTAGAGGCTCGATTGAAAGAGAGGAATCGAACACAAGATTACCCTTTAGGAGCTTAAAGTTTGATTGAATTTAAGATCAAAATTTAGACGTTGAATTGAGTTAATCATTTGAAATTGGAATGAAGTTGGGTGAATAAGCTTAATAGCTAATTTGTTTTACTTTTGTGGAATAGTTAAGGAATATAATGATTATTCTTTTCTTTGTTTTGGTTTCTTATGAGGTATTTTAGGAGGTTCTCAATTATAAGAAGATACTTTTAAGTTATCTATATTCAGATTAATCTCTGCTCAAACCGGATAGATCCATTGTAGGAGGCAAAGTTTTGATTTCAAATTTTAAATAACCCGATAGAATAGATGAGAAATATAATGAAAATAATAATATTAGAAAATGTTTGATTTAAAACATAGATTTGAAGTCATAAAAAAATACTTAATAAAAATATTAAAATATCTATTTAAATTTTACTAACTATATTATTATTATTATTATTATTATTATTATTATTACCAAAACACCCAATAAATGATTCCAATCTACGGCATACAAGTTACGTACAGACTACAGAGTCCATCATCGTCACCACCACCTGTTACTGATTTTGATTTTCTTGAAAAAAAAAAACAGACTGACAATTGCTTTTCCAGTCCAAAGCTAAAAAAATTAAAGTTACTGACGCATCTTTTGGGTTGATTGTGACGGGTATGTTGAGTCACTCTTACTTTTCAAACCTATCAGGTGGAATCTATGAATGGCAAATTAGGAATTGCAAATCTAACGCGCGCCTTGATTTGGTCTGTTCTAATTTAAGATTAACGAATTAAATTTAATTTAACTTTAGATCAGAATAATTTAATCTTTTAAAGCAATATTATTTTAATTTAATTTTTCAAAATAATATTTTTTTAAAATTTCAAATTTAGGCCACCTCTTAGCTAAACTCAAGTTACATTCGCAATACTATTATTCAATAACAATTAAATTAGTAAGAGATATGATTTTATTTTTAAAATGTTCAATTAATATTAAATCTTTATAAAATTATTATTATCATTATTATTTATCAAAAAATTTGAAATTTAATTAAATAATGAAAGCTATTAAATGAAGTTCTCCTCTCTTATTTTGATTTATACAAATTGTTTAGTTTACGATTTTTTACAAGATATATATATTAATTTCAAATTAAATGAGAATTAAACATATAGATGACAATACTCGAGCAGACGCAAGGCCCGACAGGCTTGAGACAGCCCGACCCAAGTTTGAGCCCGACTCAGCCAAGGTTAACCCAAATTTTCTTTTAAAAAATACAAAAGACATCGTTTTACTTATAAGAGTCGATCAACCCGAGTTTGGTCCATTAACTTTAGGTTGAGTCAATTACTATCCTTAATTAAAATGTTAACTATTTATTATAGGTGAGTTTTAATGTAAATCTTTAAATTTCAAATTCAATCTCAAAATTTTAATTAAACATATGGATGATAATACCCGAGCCGATCCAAGACCCAACAAGCTTGAGGCATCCTGACCTGAATTTGAGCCCGACTCAACCAAGGTCGAGCTCCCAAATTTTTTTTTAAAAAATTAAAATACAAAAGACATCATTTTATTTATAACGGTCATGTCTTAGGTAAGATTAGACTTGATTTTTTAGAAAATCTGGGCCTGAGGGTCGATCAACTCAGATTTAGCTTATTGGCTTCAAGCTGAGCCTATTACCATCCCTAATTAAAATGTTAACTATTTATTATAAGTGAGTTTTAATGTAAAATTTAAAATTTCAAATTCAATATCAAAATTCCTTTTATTTGTTATAAGGATAACCAATCATAAATTTTTCAACCTTTTATGATTTCTTTCATTTAATTTTTTTAATCCACGGATTAACTTTTTAAAATCTTAATAATGTTAGTTTTGTAAGTAATTTATTAGTTTAATTAATAAAATCCTTGTTAGTAAGAAAATGAGAGAGACGCGTTGCTGAATCTGGGCAAACTCGATTTTTTGAGTTTGGGATTATCAGACACTGTTATGAGTAGCTTATTGGTTTTGACTAGCTGAATTGGCTAATTCAACCCAACCAACCAATTAACCAAACATGTATTGGCTGATAAGCCATTGTCCAAACACACACATAGATGTCCTTCTATCGGCACTCACGATTCGTATCAATTTTTGTCCGATATCGACCGGAACTCACGGTTCGTATTCATCAAAAACTCAGGTTTGAATCCTTCAAACCTAACGGCTCTGTGACATGAACAAGATCAGGAAAAGAAAACTCTGTATCAGAAGAGTTTCAAGAGACTAGCAGTTAAACATCTAATCTTAACTCAGTCAAATGCCGCCATCGCTGATAAGTTTCGTGTTTAGATTGTTTAAAACGACACTTCGTTTAATATCATTCAATCATAGTTACAAATTTGGACTTGCAGCAAAATCCAACTTCTGCACTCAAACTCAGCAACAAGTTAAATATATATAATATTTTTTAAATATTGAATCATGCGGGTTTTTAAAAAAATCAAGTATTAATATAAAATAACATTTTAAAAAAATATTTAAATAATAAGAGGTTCTTTAAAATTCAAGCAAACCCTAAAATATATATCCAATTTAAGGAATTAATTAATTAATTAGTTATATAAAATTATAAAATAATTGATATATTTATTTTTTCATTTATGTCTCAATGGACTTCTTACAAGACCTTGCATTTATCAATCAAACCTCATTTAGATTTTGGATAGGCACTACGATTGACTTTCTTTTTTTCTTTTCTTAAAAAAGTTGAAAAGAAATTATCGTAGACATTTCATATGTTGACATTTGACTCATTTAATAAAGTTTTAGAGAACGTGATTAAATTAAAATATGAATGACTAAATAGTATTAAGAAACACCTCTTTACAAATTAAGAGTAAGACTGCATATTATTGAACTTCTCTAGATCTTGCGTTTCAGCGAAATTTTTACTTAATATTGTTATTGTTGTTGATGTTAAAAATATTTTAATTAAAAGATACAATTGTTATTACAAAAACTTATAAATTTTATATTACAATATCTACAATTAGTCTCTTTGTTAGTTAAGAGTAAGGCAGTATATATTGGATTTTCCCAAAGCTGACTGGTTTTTTTTATTGATTTGTTGTCGCCGTGCTTATTGTAATATCTAAAATTAATTATGATAATTCAACTCTTTCTTTTTTTCACATTTTTATTGTTTGATTTAATTAAGTTATTGATGATTTAGACTAAATTAATTAAATAATTGAACCTTATCACTAGAGTTTTATTATATTCTATATAATAGTCATTCTCATAACATGCGCAGCACAAGCCTAAACAATTTTATTTCACCCAATTTTAAAAGAAAAAACTAATTAATTATAATATGTAGAAAAATTCAAACAAAATTAATTCTTATAGTGACTAGTTTAGGCTCACAATAAATAATTTAACTAATGATAATACCAAATTTGGTTGACCATATTGATGCTCTAATTCATCATCATCAACACTTAGTTAAAGTCTCACTGAGGCATAAATTTTGGGAAGATCTAATAGTACATAACCTTATACCTACTTAATAGAGAGGTTGTTTTTAATAGACCAATATGAAGCTTGTCATGAAGATACTATAAAATTAAAAATATATTATGCCATAATTATTTACTATAATTACTAACAAGAAATGAAAAAGTGAAAAGAAATATTTATTTTTAGTTTAGCAAAAATTATTCATGTAACTAGTTAGAGGAAAGATTATGTACTATTAAATTTCTCTAAATTTTGAGTTTTAGTGAATTTTTTTTTAGATTGTTGTTGTTGTCATTGTCGTATTGAGTGAGACTTAATATTTTATAAATTACTATTTGAATTTAAAATGAAACGAGAAAGAAGATTCAATGGCTGTGTTTAAGAAGAGTAAAAGCAATATTATTTTCTGTTTCGTACCTTATCATTTTACGTAGAAGCAAACTTTTATTTCCTTCGTGTGCTTCTCTACCAACCTCTATTTATACATGAATTTGAAAGTCAGATTCCGCCTCCATGCAAGCACCGAAGAAGTAAAGCTTGAAAGGGTTTCTTAGTTCTAGCACTGGCTCTTCCTCTTCCTCATACGTCTCTGACCAGCTGTTTCCTAACGTCCACTAGCTCCACCATCATGGCATCTGTAACTGGGAAGACCTTCAAAGGACTTGGCAATCTCATCAAGTTCCTCCCAACAGGAACTGTGTTCTTGTTCCAGTTCCTTAACCCTGTCCTCACCAACAACGGAAGTTGTACCGCGGTCAAGTACAAGTGGCTGAGTGGTGCTCTCATCGCTCTCTGCGGTTCTTTCTGCTGCTTCTCCTGCTTTACCGATAGCTATATTGGTAGTGATGATAAGACTCATTATGGGATTGTCACCATCAAAGGGCTTTGGCCGTCTACGGCGTCGGGATCTGT
Source organism: Erythroxylum orinocense (assembly GCA_025531955.1). Taxonomy (NCBI): domain Eukaryota; kingdom Viridiplantae; phylum Streptophyta; class Magnoliopsida; order Malpighiales; family Erythroxylaceae; genus Erythroxylum; species Erythroxylum orinocense. The sequence continues at coordinate 46,124,792 of JANZLX010000213.1, read as the reverse complement.
GAACCTGTCCAAGTATAAGCTTCGGTTTGGTGACTTCGTTCACGCTATCTTCTCGGTCATAATTTTCTCTATCTTGGTTCTAATGGATGCCAATACTGTTCGATGCTTTTACCCTTCTTTTGAGTCCACTGAAAAGGTCTTGCTCCAAGTGTTGCCTCCGGTCATCGGTACTCTTTCAAGTGGTGTGTTCGTTCTGTTCCCTAACCACCGTCACGGTATTGGATACCCTTCAACTGAATCTCTTCTGAAAAAATAAAAAACAAGCGAAACTAAGGTTGATTTGTTTATCTTCTTGGATACTGTTGTTCTTGTAGATCATAAGAAGCATTGTCATACCTAGTCATTGATGTTCTTTATTTCCTTTTTTTTTCAGAAAATTTGGTTTCATGGATATACAATTTCTTTGTTTTTGAGTTCGGCCTATTTTTATGTTTGAATAGTATGATTCGAAAACATGCAAATTCAAACCCTACTACAAGTCAACCTCTTCTTTCCTATGGAGTCATTTAAGACAGTCAATAGTCAATACAGAACAAAAGGAAGTTAATAAGGGACTCTCTTAGTTTAAGTAAGGTTGTGGGTTTGAACCGCTCTCATGTATGCAATTGTTTAAAACTTGAAGTTAGAGCTTTATCTTCCGCAAGAGACCTACATAACTTGAGCGGAGATTAAACTAAAAGTGAATAGTTTAAAGATGCCTTCTCATAATTGAGACCCTCCTAAAATACTTCGTGAAAAAAAAGAACAACTTATGACATAGTGGCTTACTTGTCCAATTAAGAGAAATGATTTTTTTTAACAAAATGACGTCATTTTTAATTATTATCAGCTTAGGGTCGGTTGAGCTTGGGAAACCTCAACCAGAGTTTAGCTTGAGGCTGGATTTTTGAAAAAAAAATCCGAGGCTCAATCAACTTGAGACGGGCTGGGATGGGCTAGGCCAAGCTTAGAAGCATATGTCTTTGCTGAAAGAAAATATAAATAACCATACACATTTTTTTTGGTAGTTTAAGAGTTTTTTTAAAAAATATATTAGTTTTTATTAATCAAATATTATTTACATAATAATTCAACCCAACTCTTAAACTTGAATTGAACTAATTATATGCGACTCAAGTTAATAATTTATTATAATTTTCTTATTAATTTAGGTCAAATTTTATTAATTCGGATCAAGTTTAATATCTAAGTTGAATTACCATATTAATAACATATGATTAGCTTATATTTGATTTCGTTTTTTCATTATCTTTTAAACAAAGTTCAAGAGAAACAATTTTTTTTCTAAAAGCCTAAAAATTAGAAGGAATTCTTTTCAAGAATTTTAAAAATCAAGACATATTTTTTAGATTTTCTTAAATTATACTAGAAGTCTATATCTTTTCTCCTTTTAATAATTTCAACATTTTGCAGTGAATGGCTAAACTCAACTTAATCTCTTAAGGTACTTCAAAAAAAAAAAACTTAATCTCTTAAGGTGCCGATTGAGTTTGGTCCAAATATTGAATTTAAGTTGCGAGATTCGAATCTAAACTTTAATCATTTTTTCAAAATAATATTATTTTTAACTTAAATTTCTCAAATCTCAAAACAATAATGACATTTTTTAGATATTTTTCTTAAAACGATATCATTTTATAGTAAGAGATGCGGACTGTTCTAATCGTTAAGATAGGTCTTCACATTAATCTGAATTTGATTCTTTAATTTTGAGTTGAGTCAAGTAAGTCCGTTTAAAATTTTTTGGGACTGGCTGTAAATACTAATTTTTAAGTGACCGATTTGGGAAGTAAAAATGACGTTTTATCTTAAAAATGCATGTTTCTGTCATTGTTGCTACTCTCCAAGCCCACTACAACAAACATATTGAGGCATTTATAAGCTTGAAATAATGATGTTAACAGTAAGTAAATCCAGGACCACAGGTTTCAGGTTTGAATCCCGATCCGAGTCTGCTTCTCATTTTACTGATCTGAAAAATAACAGATTAAGAGAAGAGACACACATTACGCCCACAAATATCGGTTAGATTGAACCCGTCACTTGATTCTAAGTTATTAACTCGTCAAATGACTCAATCGGAACAAGTAATCTGCTACCTATAGGGACTTTTCAGTGTTTCAGCTTCCATATACCTGAAGCAGAGCAGGGACTTGACAATCTGATAACTTTCTGCTTTGTTTTCGTGGATCTTATGGCTGAACTTTCCTGACAACTTCCACGGGAGTTTGTAATTTCAACTTTAACAATGTGATGATCTGATGTTCCCTTGGATGAAATCACAGAGTATGATCCTGGAACAAACTTGTACACCGAATCTGGAGATGCCAAAAGGTAGTCTACCCTCGTGCCATACTTGCAAGTCCCTTGCACATCTAGTTCAAAATCAAAGTTGTAAAACAAAATTTAGCAATTGCGATTGCCATCCGGGCCATTACTGCAAGTAATCATGAATTTAAAACCTTGTGTTTAGACAATTGAAAGGAAAAAAGAAAAAGAATGGCTTGGTTACTTTGGCCTTTGGCAATCATGACTACTGGTTCACATTCTCCAGAAAACTCCTTGGCATCAGAGTAGCCTTTTCCTTTCAGGAACCTAGTGACTTCAATCCTTGGTGTTGGTTTTCCAATATCCTCGTAATACTGCAGAATCAATGTCAGGTATGAAGAACAATGGAGGTAGATTAAGGTTATGTATTGTGTAGTGTGTGTTTCAGAGCTTACCTTGACAATGTCCATCCACCTCTCTGATGAGTAATCTGATGCATCCAGAGAGTTGAGTCCTCCTGCAAGAAGATGAGGGGAGTTGTTTGATTGAATCATAGCATTGATCTGCTTCATCCTCCAGTTTTCATTCAGATGATCAAGTTGAGTGCAGTAGAATTCCAGTTCTCCAGCCCATGGAATACAAATTGTTGCCTTTAGCACGTTCCTGCACAGCACAAAGAACTTATCTTCTGTCATCTTTGAACTGACAATAGATGTTTAAAAGTTGGGATGATAATGAGTCAGGTTTGGTCAAGTTTAATTCATTAACTTAGTAGTATTAATTGACTTCTAATTAGAGATGACAATAGACTGAATTTGGTCAAATTTAATATGAGTATAATCTGATATGACCCGACCTTTTAAGAATTAATGTAATATTGTGATATTATTAATTTTTAAAATACATTATTTTATAATAAAAATGTAAGTCATTCAGATTGACCATCCTCGGATTTGATCTAAAATTTAACTAAATCAAATTTAACTTGTTAATTTTAGGTCAGACTTAACCCGAACTTTTTCGTTCTCTCTATTTCTATCAATTTTTAATATATTGAAATCAAATATTAAAGAAGTATTATATAATATGAATTAGAAGGAGAGGAAATATTTAATTAATTAATTTTTAACATATAATCATCTTAAGCTCTGAGTTAAACTTGAATTGTTGTTTGACATATACTTAAAAAGTTCCGAAAGGTCAGGAAGAAGGTCAGCTGTTTGAGGAAAAGCACAGTTCAAAAAAAAAAGTTTGAAGAACATGCACCTGAAGTCATCTTCATTTGCAATCTTCTGAACTGTCCATCTCTTGATTGGCCATTTCGATAAAATGGCGTTTCCATATTCTGGTGCCCAACTCTCTGCAAACACGTACTTCATCCCCAAAGAGGCAGCCAAATCAGATAAAGGTCTCATGCTCCTCTCTTCCTCAGCCTTCACATCTTGCAATGCCAATACATCAGCATCCACTTCTCTGAGCACTTCCAGGATGCTCCTGCTCTTCTTGAACCTCTCTTCTTCTTCTTCACTTCTACCGTAGTACTGTATCATATTTGCAGGTAAACACACAGGTGATCTCATCACTACACTGCTCCTGTAGTTTCTGCTCGCGATGATATGAGACGACCCTTCTCTTTCATCTTCCACAAATCGCAGAAACTTTCCCTGTGTTAATGAGATCTCATTGTCAGGAAGATTTATGGAAACCTTCGGTTTCGATCTCGAAACACTGTCATGCAATGGAGATTGCTTGAGTATACTCTTGGGGTAATAGTTCGGAGACCGAGCTTGAGTTTCGTGTTCTTGAACCAGTGTAGGTGGTTCCTCAGTTCGTGGAACTGCAGGAGCAAGAGAGAACATTGCAACGTTAAACGTCGCGATCCGGATTGGTTTTCCAGGTCTTGAGGACGAAGATTTCCGGCGACCAGGTTTCCATCTGCATCGATCTTTGGCTCCGAATCTTCTGATGATAACTTTTGGCCTCGCACGCTTCCATACCAGCCGCCGTATCCTGGAAAAGAGCTGCCAAACTTTCTTGCTCACTAGACTGAGCATTTCGTGTGACAAGCTTTGGCCTACTCAGGATCTTCAGAAACTTTCCTGAAACCTGACAGGAAGTTTCAAGCTTTGGGATTGAGACTAAATACGAAGCGAGAAATTGGGTTTTAGAGATCACAGAAAGCAAAGACACCTCCGACTACCTCCAAAAATGTGGGGTCGAGGTTTGACAAAAAGCAGCAATTATGGTTGAACTCCTGCAACACACCAAAAGCAATCCAACTGCTACCTAGGAAGCTGAAACTGAAAACTGATCATAAACAATACGATTAGATTATAACCCACCAAATGGTATGATATAGTAAAACAACTTTTTCGAAGTCTCCGACGAAATGATGACGAAGTTCATAGCTTTGCGTACCACTCACTGCAGCTTCAGTCATCTTTTTCCGGAGTAGGTAGCAATGGAAGACTTCAAACTACACAATCCTTTCTTTATTGACCTTGGATCAATGATGATGCAATGATATACGGAGATCCATCCAAACCTGTCAGGCCAAATTCTTCCCACAGATTCTTTTGTCCGGAATGCGAAACAAAGTACCATAGCCAACTAACTTGGAACAATTAAAGGTTGAAGTTTCAGTTCCGGAACAATTGAAGTTTCAGTTCTGAAACAATTGTCAAACTCCTTAATTTTTAAAAGTAATGGGAAAATTCCTTAAGATTTTTTAATTTTTGGGGCCTAAATATAAATAGCATGAATATAATACGGCTTAGGTAACAATTCAATCCAATTCTTGATTTTGAACTAAATTATTTAAAGTTGAGTTGAGTTTTCATATTTGATTAATTCGAGTGTAATATTTATTTCTTGTTATTATTTTTAATAGAATTGAAATGTGAAAAAAGCATTGGTTTTTAAATTAAAATTAGAAAGATTTTAATCCCGTAAAAAGAATGATTGCAAATTGGACGGCTATACAAAATGTTTTAATAATATATTATTCCAATGTAAACAGGTTTTGCTGCCCAAAAGTAGGTCAAAAGCATCCATTTTTTTGGTAGTTCAGCAGCTTTTTTTTATTCTGACTTTTGCCTCTTTTCATTCCAATCTTGACTTTTTTGCTTCTCTAAATTCTTCAAATTGAATAATAGTATAATATGATAGAAATGAAGAAGAGGGTTTGTTTGAAAGAGAAATTGAATGTTTAGAGTATAACCTTGAATTCATTTTCTGATTTAATTTCTGGAATCCAATCACCAGTTATTTGAATAGAAGAGTCAAAAATATGTATAAAACTACAAGCTTCAAGCATCACAATGAACAGAACATTACACGGAATCACCATTTTGTTCTATAATTCACAAGTACTGATCCTACTTCCCCATCCTCAATCCCAGGGAGTCAATCATTATTTAGATGTCTAAGGAGTTCATGTCAACTTTGTATAAAGCTCTCTTTATGAAGCAAATATTGTGGTTATTTCATGTACATTTTTATACGGATTATTTACAGTTCTCCTGAAATGTTGGAAGTGATGTGAAGGAGCTGGTTCTGTGGAGTTTTCCTTCAGACAGCAACCTGGGCTGCAGCTAGCCTTGCAATGGGAACCCTGTCAGGATATTGAGATCAGAACCTGATATACTGAGTAATGCACATTATACTTCAGGCATTTCAGGAATGCAGAGACTACAAACCTGAATGGAGAACATGAAACATAATCGAGTCCGGCCTCGGCAAAGAAAGCAACAGAGGAAGGCTCCCCTCCATGCTCTCCACAAATTCCAACCTGTAATCAGGAAAAGGGAAAGGGATGTTAAAATTTCTGGAACACAACATAGCCCTGATCCATGGGATTCTGTTAGAGACCAAACTCTCTAACACAAACACAGTCACAAAACAGAGTCCTACACAGCCACAATTACACACACCACAGCCACAGAACAACCCACACATACAGCAATAGAATAACAGCAAAGATGAAACAGAGAAGAATGAGAAACTGATAGTTAATATTCCTAGCTAGACTTCGAGGGCTAGCTCAACCTCCACAATAGCTAGCTTCGAGGGCTAGCAACCTCCCAATACCCAATCCTATATCATAACCGAATGCCTCACCTCACCCCTCTCACACCCTTTTATTCTCATTGTGTAACTAACTAAATTTCTATATTTCTTCTGGAACCTTTCTAGAACCTTTCTAGAACCGAGTCTCAACAGATTCTAAGGAAAATTCAGACGTTTTACCTTCAGGCTAGGCCTAGCTGCTCGTCCCATCTCTGTTGCTATCTTGATCAGCTGGCCTACACCTTTCTGATCAAGTACCTACAAGCAGAAACATCTGATGAAGTACTGCAGTTTCTGCAACTAAAATCATTTCTTCAAGAGACTACGAAACTTGTAATGATGAGGCCGCTAACCTCGAACGGATCGCTTTGCACAATTCCTTTCGACAGGTATGTCGGAAGAAACTTGCCAACATCGTCCCTACTATACCCAAATGTCATTTGTGTGAGATCATTAGTCCCAAAGGAAAAGAACTCTGCTTCTTTTGCAATCTGTTATCATAAAATAAAAGAGATAAGGATGCTTATGTTAAAACATCAGAGTTCTGTTCCTGACCATGAGCTAGAAGCAAAGATCAATATGCTTTTCTTCAACAATTATGTTAGTACATTATCATACCTCATCCGCAACTAAAGCAGCTCTCGGAATCTCAATCATGGTCCCCACCGTATAGCTTAGAGTGACACCCATGTCGGAGAACACTTTCTTAGCCACACTTCGTATTAAACTCACTTGATGCCCTAGTTCCTGCAAATGAAGCAAGTCTCATGTTGTGAAGGTCTGAAAGAAAGCCGTATAAGCCGGAAGGCTGTTAATAGCTTGGGGTTCCAATAAAGAAAAGGATCCTGAGCTACCATTCTTGATCCTAAGTTGTTAAGCTATATGGAACACAAAGTTAAAATGGAACTCTGACATATATTAAACTTAGGAACTCAGTCAAAAATGGCAGCAGGAGTAGAAACAAAATCATGCCTGAGGTGTTCCAACAAGGGGAACCATTATCTCAGGAAGAACATTAACACCCTGACTGTTCATTGAAACTGCAGCCTGGAAGATTGCACGAGCTTGCATTTCAGTGAGTTCTGGGTATGATATTCCTAACCTGTTACAATACCAGCAGACAGTTTAACTAGTGGAAGACATTCTAGAAATTACTAGAAAAAAAAGGTTGATTAAGAGAGCCTTAAAACCTGCAGCCTCGAAACCCAAGCATAGGATTTACTTCAGATAACTTCTCAATTCTTGCGAAAACTTCATCTTCTGTCATTCCAGTTTCAGCAGTTAGTTCACTGACAATCTCTTCCAGGTCACCTTCGGGCAGAAATTCATGAAGTGGAGGATCCAACAGCCGGATTGTCACTGGAAGGCCTGAAATGGCGGAAATGAATCTTATGTATGAACAAACTATAATGACATGAATATGACATTTTCAGTTTTTTCTGGTAAAGATTGGCAACCTGAGCTAAGTTCTCAATATGATAAAAGCAATAGCCAAAGATAATCATCTTAACAAGCTGACATAAAAAGAAGAATAAATGATATTCACCATCCATAACGCGGAAAATTCCCTCAAAATCTGATCTTTGATAAGGTAGTAATAGGTCCAATGCAGCCTTCCTCTGCTCTGGTGTGACTGCCATTATCATCTTTCTCACTGCTTTTATCCTTTCATCAGAAGCAAAGAACTGAAGAAAACAGAATGCAGATGAATAAGGAAACCAAAAATAAGTCGAAGAGAGAAGTTATTGCGGCCTGAAAGCATAGAACATCAAATCATTTCTTTGCTTCCTGAATGCCAGGAAACTGCACAAAAAATATCAATACTATCTTAAATCATATAGAGATTCCGCCTACAGAATCAAGGCATGCTATCAATATCGATCCGTGCCACCTATGCTTCCTCTTCTGGAACAGTGACAACCTAGTTTGATTCACCCTAGCCTATACATCTTCTCTAGTAAAACTACCGGCTTTTTACAATTCCGTTATTCTACATTCTATTCAGTTTCTGGATAAAGAATCATTTGTCCAAATGAAACTTCCAATCAACCCTGGAATAGGCCAGAACAGAACCTGCTTCATTTCATTGCACTTAGAATTGCTATTACAAGGCACTATCTCATTGTTTCAAAGTTTTCCTGTTCAATAAGCCAAAAGAGTTACCATGTGCTCTGTCCTACAAAGACCAATCCCTTCTGCGCCATTATTTCTTGCTGCAAAAGCGTCTTCAGGAGTATCAGCATTGGCCATAACCTGAGATAGCATTATATTAATAAATCAGAACAGATTTTCCACTGTCAATTCAATGCAATTAGTATCTTTTATGGTTGAGTGTAATTTAGTACCTTTATGCGCCTCACTTGATCAGCCCAAGACATAAATGTCTCCAGATCTCCACTTAAAGCTGGGGGAGATAATGGTTGTTTTCCAAGTATTACTTCACCTGTAGTCCCATTCAGTGAGATCCATTCTCCTTCTTCAAGCACCATGTCTCCAATTGCAACAACCTGAAACCAAAGTTGGGTATTGTAAGGTACTTAACTTCCAATAACTCGTACACGGATGAAGATGAGATAAGAACTTTCACCTTCTCCAAATCATTAACTCGAATATCCGAGCATCCAGAAACACAACATTTTCCCCAACCTCGAGCTACAACAGCAGCATGAGATGTCATTCCACCTCTAGCTGTCAGAATTCCAGCAGCTGCGTGCATACCTCCAACATCTTCAGGACTGGTCTCTGTCCTTACCTATAATCATGAATATGATCAATGGTTTTAAGTTTTGAGAAAGTATAATCAACATTCCAATTAACAAGCTGAGGTTCTGCAATTATAACTGGTTTTAACATACCAAAATGGCACTTTTCCCTTGAGCATGCCATGCTTCGGCATCAGCTGCGTTGAACACAATCTGTCCCACTGCTGCACCTGGGGAAGCAGGCAAACCTGTCGCGACCACTTTCTCTTTGTAAGCAGATGGAGCTTCAAACTGCCCAAGTGAAGTTTTTATCATATTAGTAATGTGATACACAAGAAAGACAAAGAAAAGACTTTCTATTCCATAGATGCATACGTACCTGTGGGTGAAGGAGTTGGTCCAGATGCTGTGGCTCTACCATCCTGATTCCAGAGCGAACATCAACAAGCTCTTCATTAACCATGTCTACAGCGATCTTTACTGCACCTTTACCAGTACGCTTGCCGGACCGGCATTGTAACATCCACAATCTATTTTCTTGAACTGTGAACTCGATGTCCTGCACATAACAGAGAAGACCTGCCTTATTTTTTATTTTCAAAGTTTAAATCAGTTTCTTAATTGCATAACAGTACAGCTTCAGACTATATGCTTCTCGAATACAAGGGCACCGAAAGTAAGAAGAAGATGAAATCTACCATCATATCCTTATAGTGACGCTCTAAGATTTCACAGTTTTCCACAAGCTCCTTGTAAGCTTCAGGCATGCAATTTTTCATTGTATCCAAATCTTCAGGAGTTCTAATTCCAGCAACCACATCTTCTCCCTATCAAAAGCAATCTATCAGCTGGCTCACTTGGAAAACTTGAAAGCAGAGTTTAGAGAAACCCTATAACTTATGCACAACCTGAGCATTGATTAGGAACTCTCCATACAGTTTCTTTTCACCAGTGCTTGGATTCCTAGTAAACAGAACACCTGTTCCTGAAGTAGGTCCCATGTTCCCGAACACCATGCACTGAATGTTCACTGCAGTTCCTTTTAAGCCGGTGATTTGGTTGATACTTCTATACTTAATGGCCCTTGGGCTGTCCCAGGAATCAAAAACTGCCTTAACAGCCAACTGCAACTGCTTTTTTGGATCTGCAGTCAGAAGAAGTATAATGGTATAGGACTGAAACTTGTTGCCCTTAGCTTTCACACAATACAATAATTTACTGGTGTTAAGATTGAAACCTGAAGGAAACTCTTCCCCTGACGCTTCCAGATAAACATTCTTGTACTGTGCCACAAGCTCTTTGAGATCAGAGGCCGTTAGATCTGTATCAAGTTTGATTCCTTTTTCTTGCTTCATATTTTCTAGCTTCTCCTCGAATAACGAATGCGGGATTCCCATTACCTTCAAATTCGCCGAGACAGGCTCAACAAATTCAGGGAAGTAGTGATACAGGAAGAGGCACGACATGCTATTTATAAATCAATAGAACTCTCAATAGCTCAAGTAAAGAAACATCTGGGAACATGTATGAACTCAATCAGTAACCAACACTTACAACATCTCCAAACATGTCTAGAAATCGTCTGAAGGAATCATAAGCGAAACGCTCGCCACTTTTCGCACTTAATCCAGCAGCCACTTCATCATTCAGTCCAAGGTTAAGTACTGTATCCATCATTCCAGGCATAGAAATCTAGATATGCCGAGCACAGTTCACATACAAAATTATAATTGTTAGTTGTATATATAGACCATCAGTCACCAGAAACCAACAATAGTTGCATGAGTTAATAGTATTCACGAATTCTTCAAATTGCTTACAGCAGCGCCGGATCGAACAGAGAGGAGGAGAGGTTTAGAAGGATTGCCAAGGAATGCTCCCATTTCCTTCTCCACACTGTGCAAGCCTTCCAATATCTCTTCCCAGAGACCTTCCGGCAACTTTTTCCCAATCTGCTGATATTCTTGACATGCCTCTGTTGATATGGTGAGTCCAGGAGGCACTGAAAGCCCAATACTTGCCATCTCTGCTAAATTTGCTCCCTTCCCACCTAACTATAACAACCGCATGCACACTTTCAAAAACCATGAACACTTGGTTGCATCAATGTCACTCTGGTTGTTCATATCAACAAAAGTTTTCCTCCCTCAAAGAAAATGTTTATCCAGATTACAGATTTTGTTGAAGACGCTTACCAATGACTTCATGCTCTTGTTGCCTTCGCTATTTCCCTTTCCAAAGGTAAAGACTCTCTGCGTGCATAAACAAAAACCTTCAGTACTACAGCCATATAAGTTCGATAAAATTGATTATCCTCCATTTCCCTTTAAACCAAGATCGAAAGATTCCGGGAAGGTAGGAGAAACCTTCTTGGTGGTTGATGTCGGGTCTGAAACTGGGGTGAGAACTTGTGCTCTGGTTCTGCACACCTCGTACCTGTTGTTCCTATTGGAGTTGGTGAATACTCCATGAAATACATGACCACCTCTGCCCAAACCTAGGATTGAACGGTTGAGACTAGCAAGAAGATCACTATGATCCGTCAAGTTTTCCTTCACCATGTGACATGGTGGACTCCTGATAAGTATACTTTTAACACTCGACGACATTTCCAAACTTGTTGGATAGGTATCACTGCGCTCTGAAAGGTGTAGTCCGCAGAGAAAACTGATCAAAGATCAAAACTTTCTGCAACTTTGGCAAGTAACAAGCACCTAAAAAGCTTCATAATCATAAATGGTGATATATCAACATGGTTACTACTAATTAGCATCAAATAAGAAGTTAATAAATTACCTGAAATGGAAGAGAAAATGGGTATGAGGAGAGCCAGAGGAAGGAGGACGAGCAGAACCGTTGGACTCTTCAGCAAAAAGCAAAATGGCGGTTGGTGTAATTTAGTTATTTGTTAATATTTGTGTGCTTCAAAATTTTTTATAGAAAATAAAAAAAATGAAGCTTTTTTAGTTGATGCTGACATGTGTGGACAAGAAATTCAGTTATAGCAGCTAAGTTATGGGAACTAGCGACGACCAACTAACTTTTCACGTCGTATAAACATGTTAACTATTGATAATTGATAAATACATGGCCCACAAATTAATACTTCCTTTTATTTGTAATAAATGTATACATTTTAATTATTTAAAATAAGTATTATTCTTAATTTTGTATTTATGTTTATAATTTTATTTTCAAAATTAACCTTTAATTTCTCTCTCATCTTAATTACACAGATCACCATTTCAAGACAATTTAATATGCAATTTCTTTCACATGCTAACAATTTCAAGGTAACTTCATGGGAGTATTAATAAGGATCTATTTATAATTTCATTAGCTTTCTTAATAAGCGTGTATTTTTTTCAAACGACACTTATTATGAATCGGAAGGAGTAATATTTTTTGAAAATTCGGTGTGAAGAATAAAAAAATAAATATATGACATTTTATATCATATGCAATATTTGATTAGAGTAAACACGGAATATCATAAACTCAAGTTTCTTAGTGCTGGTACGCCATATAAATTTAAAAAATTGCTATTTTTTGTAGGACGTAAAGTTTTTAATGAAATGAAATGTAATAAAATAAAATATAATGACTTATAATAAAATGGAATGTAAATGGATGTGGTGTTATAAAATTATTATTTGGAAAGGTTGCAATGGTTCATAATGTATTATTGTGAAATATTGTTTGGATGAAGGGTTTATAATATAATATAGTGTAAAGTTGTTTATTGTTTTACAATCCATCATAAACTTCTAAAATCAGAGATTTTTTATTTTTACTGTTTATGATAGAATGAGATTTAATATGAAACCTTCATATTTCATTTCATTCCATTCCATTTCATTATAAACCTTCCTCCCAAACGAAGGAATAATATTACATTTCATTACATTCCATTAATAAACCCCCAACCAAGTCTTAGGTTATGTTTGGTTAGACGTAAAGTTTTTAATGGAATAAAATGGTTTATAATGGAATGGAATGAAATATAAATAGATGCAATATTAGAAAATTGTTGTTTGAGAGAGATGGAAGAGTTCATAATGTAATGTAGTGAAATATTATTTAGATGAAGGGTTTATAATGTAATATAGTGTAAAGTTGTTTATCATTTTACATTCATCATAAAGTCCCCAAATCGGAGGTTTTTCATTTTTACTGTTTAAAATGGAATGAGATGTAATATGAAACCCTCATTTTCCATCTCATTCCCTTCCATTATAAAATCTCCTCCTCAACGATGGAATAATATTACATTCCATTTCATTCCATTAATAAACCCTCAGCCAAGTCCAGTGACGAAGCCAGAAATTTAAGATAGGAGGGCCCAAATATTTAATTTTTTTAAAATTTGGGAAGCTCAATGCACCACTAACTCCTAAATAACTCTGTCCTAGTATATGTATACATATACATATATATATATATTAAAAATAAAAAATATTTAATAATCTTGGGGGGCCCAGTGCACCGCTGGACCCCATGTGCCTCCGTCATTGGCCAAGTCTTAGGCTATGTTTGTGTAGCACTCCACTCTCGCAAGACCCGAACCCAATATCGATGGTGATATTCGAGGCCGTGACTCACGAGGGTGGCATGCTAGAGTACTCAACCCAAATCCAGTATGCAATTTTCTTTTTTTTTTTTGAAACACTAGCATGTGCAAAAGTTTGTTTCCAAAGTGGCGGAAACTTTCCTAAAATGTCCCAAAAATGCCAAATCAATAATTTCACTATCCAAAATAATTTTCGATAACCACAACTCGAAATTCTCAAAATAATCCCATGTATTACCAATTATACCCGGAAAATATCAATTGAATGCATGGTCAATGATGTTAATGAGTGCAATTATCCAATTCGTCAATGTGAACCCACATATGATGCATGCTTAGCTTAATCTCACTTAAGACCACATGTACAAAATTTAAAACGATAAAAAATGCGATTCACTAACATTGTCCCGAGGATGTTCGTTAAACGGATATAGACTGGCCAAGCAATCCAAATTTACCTGAGAAGGTCCGTTAAACAGACCTGCATGTCCGTTAAACAGACATGAATCACCCAACTTGTTCCAATTCACCTGAGGTTGTCCGTTAAACGGACTTCTATGTCCGTTAAATGGACATACAACCCTTACACCATCTTTCAAACCTCTTCCAAGGTCTCACACTCATTTTATCAACATATTATGCTCTTTGAGCCCATTCATACCACATTTTAGGGTTCTAACCCTTCACAAGGGAGCGGGATATTACAGTTTGGTTGACGTAAAGTTTTTAATGGAATTGAATAGTTTATAATAGAATAGAACGTAAATGAATGTAATATTAGAAAACTGTTGTTTGGAAGGGATAAAAAGGTTCATAATGTAGCGCCCCCTCATCGTAAGGTACACAT
>JANZLX010000213.1:46085371-46098642 GCA_025531955.1 Erythroxylum orinocense | reverse complement strand
TATAACTTTTAACGACCATTTTCTTATTTTTAGCAACCATTAATAATAGTTACTGAAACTAATTTTTCTTGTAGTGTGGGAGAGAGAGCCACTGGGAGACGAGATGGTAATGCTGCATGAGTGAGAAAGAATCGAGGGAGGAGAGGATGAACTTGCTACTGCGTAAGTGAGAAAGTATCATGGAAGGAGAGGACGAAAGTATCAAGTTGAACAATTTGTTGAGTTTACGTATTCTAGACGTGCGTGGAATAGGTAAAGACAAGGGTTAGTTATTTTTATTTATTCCTTGATATCTAGGAATTACTAACGCTAGGAATGGTTATTCTGCAGGCTTTTTAGTAACCAAACAAAGAATTCCTAATTATTAGGAGTAGATAGGTAATAGAATATCTATTACCGTGAACTAGACAAGCTCTTATTGGTTGGACAACACATTTATATATCTATTTTACTAATTAAGTCAAGATATTTCACATTCATATTATCAAAGGATAAACATTTTGATGAACATTAGATAATAGATAATATTAGTTGTTTAGGTGTATTATATTTATCATAATCATCTATAGCTAGTTTTTACATAGTTGTTATAGGATCATAGTTATCTGATTATTATATATAGTTATTATAGGACTGTATATATATATATATACATATTTCGTCCATCTAATGTAGTCTTATATATATACTCATATATATATATTCAATCGATATGTTTTCTCTGCTTCCTATCTCATATATTGATTCGGTAGCAAAGTCATTTGACTATGAATTATGGCTATTCCCTATCAGTTTCATTTTCTATTACTCAAAATCAAGCTTCATCAACTACTACACCTTGTTTCTCCTCTTCTCCTATGTTGCCAAGACTTTTTTGTAAACTTTATCTCCAATTCTTTCACATGTATCAAACTGACTTCTAAAAATTATGTTCCTTGACAGCTTCAATTTAGTTACACCCTTACTGAATTTTTATAAGCTTGAAGGTATTTTAGATGGCACTGAGCCAGCTTCACCAAAATAAACTCTCTATTCTATAACAAACCAGATAGAAATTAATCTTGCATACACTACATAATTCGCTAAATATCAAATTTTATTTTCCTGGTTACTCTTATAAAACGGAAGAGATCTGTCCACATTTAACTAGTTTAATACTTCTTCTTATGTTTTGAATCCACATTTAACTAGTTTAAAATCTTCTTCTTAAGTTTCGAACGCCATAGCTACTGCTTATAGGACTTTCAGTCATGTTTAACACACTCAATCACTTATTGAGCTGCACAATCTTGCCAAAGAGACAAGACTGTTTCACAGTGTCTGTTTCAAGCTAAAGCTAATGCCTTAGCAAAGAAACTGGTAAATTATATTATGCACGACATGTGGAGTTTGATGACTCTTTATTTATCTTTACTCAAGTTTCAGGAACAAATTCTTCTCCCTCGGTTCAACACGACCATGTCACCTCTACTTGGCTTCAAGTTCAACATCAATTCCCAAATATCTGTTATTCCTTCCACAATGAATTCCTCAGGCACTACACCTAATTCTTTTATCCTGGACAATTATTTAACCTCATCTGATCTTATACCTGATTAATTAATTCATGATTCAACTGAACAAATCTCTACTTTGACCCAATTTTTGACCCATCCATAACCACCTAGCCCACCACATTCTCAACCTCAATCATTTGTACCTAAATATTCTCAACCACAACCAGTACTGTCCGCAGTACCTAACACCCCTCCAATGCAAACACACACCACCACACCACCTGAACAAATCCAACCAATGCAATTTCGACCTTGAACAAAACCCCGAATCACACAAACAATCATCTATCTACGACCTCAAACTTCAAAGAAAAATCCTACTGCTCAACTCACTTCGTCCTCCTCTGAACTCGAAATCGAACTCATACACCCAGATTGGAGATGAGCAATGGAATTAAAATTTGATGCATTATAGCAAAACAATATGATACAACTAGCCTTCGCAATAGAGTTCCATGTCTGACACTTCAACAGGACAAGCTACACATGCCACGTAGTCCAATTACAATGCAAAAAGCTTCAAGGCTTAAACAAGCAATGCAAGCTTTTGTTCAAGCCCAAATCACAAGTCAAGTACTTGAAGAAGCCGAAACATCCATAAAGGGACACCAAGGTATGCCCAAGTTTGTGACTTTATTAAAGGAGACGTTGGAAGAGGATAAAACTTAGCCAATTAGGCCCATTTTTAATAATTTGGGCTTGTTATTTATTATCTTTTATTTTAGGCCCAAGGACTGGTTTATGGGTTGTTCTTTTAATTGGTAGCATATGCTTTGTTTGTTTGGGTTATTTCAAGACTTAGATCAGATTATGTTCAATGGACTTGCAAACCCATTCCTATTAGGGTTAGAACTTAGTCAAGGATATTTATACCTTATTATAACCTTGTAACCCTAGATTTGCATGATTAATAAAAATTTCAGAGTGAGTTCTTCAAGGGAGACGTGAATGTCTTCATGGTTACTTCAAGAAATTGATTTGCATCAATAAGTAAGTACTTACAACGTAAATTGATTTATGATTTCTTTGGGATTGGGTCTCAAACTTATAATTTGGGGTATGATCTAGCATGTTCTTATAATAGAAAGATTGGGGTTTTGACTCAATAGAATTAGGGGGTTTCAAGAACCTTATTTTCTTGGGATTTCCGTATCATAATATATGGTAACTTGTGCCATGTCTAACTCATGGTAATGTTGCTGATAATCAGTTGGTTGATAAGACCAATGAAAGGGAGACGAGCCGGTGGACGGATTAAAGGTTAGGCTAATAGCGCATGGTTAATACGAGTAAACTTTATGAAACTTTAAAAAAGGGTCGAATTTTACCTCAATTTGACTTTAACATTTATATAGCAATTATAATCTTAATATTTAGAATTTTAACGACCCAATATAATAGAATTATAAACGATTGTCAGACGATATTTTTTACAAGCTCTGATGAGATTCCTAAATAATCATAGCCATTATCATCATAATATTATCGGCTTCCCTTATATAAAAGTCAAATACATATCTCTAATGGTCATTATCTTAGACATAGGATTTTCCATGTATAGCATATTCAATCGTGTATATATTCAACTATTTGAAGGAATGAGAATCAAGCCTTTTTGGCTCTTCCTTAAATCTTATCATGGTATCAGAGCATTAATTATCTTCTCTGCAATTTCATTCTATTCAACATCTCTAGCTTCCCGTATCATGACAAATACCAATTCTTCCCTTGGTTCAGAAACTTCAAGTGCTCCACACAGTCAGGAAAATGTTTCTGTTGATCAAAACTTGCTCTCTCCTTACACCATCCATCCATCAGATAATCCAGATGCCGTCCTTGTGTCCAAACCTTTGACTGGGGACAATTATTATAACTGGTCCCAAGCCATGAAAATGGCTCTAAATGCCATGAACAAATTCGATCTTGTAAATGGGACCTTGTCACGGCCCTCCACTACATCCCTAGATTACCCACTATGGGATCGTGCAAATGACATGGTGGTATCATGGATACTGAACGTTATCTTACCAGACATTGTAGACAGTATCTTATATGGCTCATCTGCTTTTGAGATATGGAAAGACTTAGAGGAACGCTTCCCACAAAGCAACACAGCTCGTATTTTGAACTCACTCGTGCTATTACCACAAATCAACAAGGTACATCTTCCATAATTATTTATTATGGTAAACTTAAATCTTTTTGGGATGAATTATCTGCATTGTCCAAGGTTAGTCCCTGCACATGTGGTACATCCAAATCCATATCTCAATTTGAAGCTCAACAACGCTTAATGCAATTTCTAATAGGTTTGAATGAGTCTTATAGTGCGCTCCGCAATCAAATTCTACTTATAGATCCTCTACCATCAGTCAACAAAGCTTACAACCTACTTCTGCAAGAAGAACGACAACGAAATCTTGTTTCAATCCCTAAACCCCTTACAAAAACAACAGCTTTGACTGTTTTACAAAATACAAAATATGGCACTCATTTTAATACTCACACCCAGAAATTTTGTCGTTATTGCAAGAAAGACAACCTCACTATTGAAGACTGCAACAAATTAAAATATAAGCACAAGAAACAAGGTGGTTTTACTTCCATATCTTCTCTACAGGGACGTTCTCGTGCTTCTCACTACGCAGCAAATACTTCTGGCACACAAAGTGAGATAACTAATGGTAACGCTAGTCCTTCTAACGAGACTTCTATAACTTCAAAACTCACTCAAGAGCAAGTCAACAAGCTGCTCAGTCTCATCCCTTCAGGTAGTTCACAAACTGCAACAAATTTAGCAGGTACATCTCTTGCTTTTCTCACCAAGTTTTCAAAATTATGGGTCATTGACAGTGGAGCTACAGACCATATGATTTCAGATCAATCACTTTTAACTTCATCTACTGAATTTGCCACTCCTCACATGGTCACCTTACCTGATGGTCAAAAGGAACAAATCACTCATATTGGTTCTGCTAAAATAAGCTCTACTCTAAACGTTGATAATGTTTTATACATCTCTTCTTTCAAGCACAATCTACTATTAGTAAGTAAGCTCACCAAAGCGTTAAATTGCGTTGTTATTTTTTTACCATGATAGATGTTTTTTGCAGGACCTGTCAACAAGGATGGTGAGTGGTTTGGGTAAGGAAAAAGATGGTCTATACATTTTTGAACCTAATTTCAACAACACTTTCTCAGGACTTTCACTCTCCTCAAAGAACTTCGACTTGTGGCATTGGCATCTAGGTCACATATCCTCTACGAGACTCCTCTATCTATCCAAAAGTAGTCCTTGCATTTTTTTTCAAAAAATTGCATGTGTCATGTCTGTACTCTTCAAAACAAACTCGGTGTCATTTTCCTTTTAGCTCAATTTCTAGCACAACTATTTTCCAATTAATTCATATTGATATTTGGGGTCCTTATAGTGTTTCCTCTCACACTAATGCTCATTATTTCTTGACCATAGTTGATGATTTTTCACAAGCTACATGGGTTTATTTAATGCAACACAAATCTGAGACTAAACAAAATATTAAAGCTTTTATATCCCTTGTTAAAACTCAACACAAATGTCAAATTCAAAAAAATAAAACTGACAATGGGGTTGAAGTTTTTGCTTCTAATCTTTAACAATTTTTTCAATCAGAGGGCATCTTGCATCAATCTAGTTGTGTTGGTATGCCTCAACAAAATGGAGTGGTCGAATGCAAACATAGACATTTACTCGAGGTAGCTCGTGCCTTACGTTTTCAAGCACATCTCCCACTTAAATTTTGGGGAGACTGTGTCCTTACTGCCGCATACCTTATAAATCGAATTCCATCCCCGCTGTTATCTGGATGCTCTCCTTATGAAATTCTTTTTAGCACCAAACCTAAATATGATAATCTTCGTGTTTTTGGGTGCCTGCGTTTTGCTTACAACATTCATAAAAGAGATAAATTTGATGCTCGCTCTAACCCCGGAATTTTTCTAGGCTATCCTTTTGGTCAAAAGGTACATCGCATCTATGATATTAACTCAAATAAGATTTTTACCAGCCGAGATGTTCAATTCTTTGAGACTATTTTTCCTTTTGAGTCTCTCCCAAAACCTTCCTCTAATCCCAATCAAGTTCTTCCTTTACCAGCCACTGACATTACCTTAGAATCATACACTCTTTCGCCACACCAAGATCCACATCCAAACAACTCCACCGTCCAAGAGTCCTCCCTAACACCAACCTCACCATCCCATGATCCCACCTTAGACGAATCCGTAACCATTCCTCCTCGTCGATCTACTCGCCCCCATAAACCACCAGCTTACCTAACGGATTTTCATTGCTCAAATGCCACGGCCTCAAAGTCCCCCCAAAACCAAGATTCTCCCTCGATGACACCCTCATCAGGTACACATTTTCCTCTTTCAAAGTACTTATCTTATGATAGATTCTCTTCATCCCATCGTTCTTTTTTAGCTGCTATCACTAACGTTATAGAACCTAGAACTTTCTCACAAGCTGTTAAATCACCACAATGGAGGAATGCTATGGCCAAGGAAATTCAAGCCCTTGAAACCAATAATACATGGACCATCACAAACTTACCAACCGGAAAAAATCCCATTGGTTGTAAGTGGGTATACAAAGTCAAATACAAATCAGATGGCACAATTGAGCGATACAAAGCTCGTCTAGTTGCAAAAGGATACACCCAACAAGAAGGAATTGACTTTCATGAGACCTTCGCGCCAGTTGCCAAACTAGTAACCGTACGTTGTCTACTAGCTATTGCTGCAATAAAAGGATGGAATCTTCACCAATTGGATGTCCATAATGCCTTTTTACATGGGGACCTTTCTGAAGAGGTATACATGACCATTCCACCTGGATTCTCTCGTCAGGGGGAGAACCAAGTCTGTAAGTTGAATAAGTCCCTTTATGGACTTAAACAAGCTGGTCGAAATTGGTTCCAAAAATTTACCGAAGCACTTCTCAACATTGGTTTCACTCAATCTAAGGCCGACCATTCCCTATTCTTTCGCACACAAGGTACTGCTCAACTTTTCATTTTAGTATATGTAGATGATATTGTTATTACAGGCACTAACAATGCAGGTATTGAAAATCTAAAGGCTTATCTTAATACCAAATTCAATATCAAAGACTTAGGCCCCTTGAAATATTTCTTGGGCATCGAAGTCGCACGATCATCTCAAGGTATACATCTTTCTCAAAGAAAATATACGTTAGAAATTCTTGATGATTCTGGGCTATTAGGAGCTCGTACGGTTGACTTTCCAATGGAGCAACACTTAAAGCTCACAAACTCCGATGGCACTCCACTTGATGATCCTTCTCGTTATCGTCGTCTAGTTGGACGCTTAATGTACTTGACAATAACACGCCCTGACATTGTCTATTGTGTGCAAATTCTAAGTCAGTTTATGAATGAGCCATGACAACCACACATGGATGCTGCCACCCGATTGCTTCGATATCTTAAAGGGACTCCAGGTCAAGGCCTTTTATTGTCTGCTTCTAGCTCTCTCCAACTCATTGCCTATTGTGATTTGGATTGGGCAAGCTGTCCAATAACTAGGCGTTCTACCACAGGTTATTGTGTCTTCCTTGGCTTCTCTCCTATCTCATGGAAAAGTAAGAAGTAGGTCCCCATCTCTCGATCATCTGTTGAACCTGAATATCACGCCATATCCCACACCTCATGCGAGAATCAATGGTTAAAATATCTCCTTCATGACCTTGGCATCGATCACCCGCAAGCTGCAACATTATTCTGCGACAACCAAGCAGCCTTACACATCGCAGCTAACCTAGTTTTTCATGAGCGTACTAAACATATCGAGCTAGATTGTCATCTTATACGTTAAAAGATACAAGCTGGTTTGATCGCTCCTTCATTTGTCCCTTCATCTTCTTAACTTTCCGACGTTCTAAACCTCTTTACAAAGAAGCATTCCTTCGAATCGTTAGCAAGTTGGGCGTGTCAAACTTACACTCTCCAACTTGAGGGGGAGTGATGAGATTCCTAAAGAATCACTGCCATTATCATCTCAATATTATCGGCTTCCCTTGAATGAAAGTCAAATACATATCTCCAGCGGTCATTAGCTTAGACATAGGATTTTCCATGTATAGCATATTCAATCATGTATATATTCAACTATTTGAAGGAATGAGAGTCAAGCCTTTTTGGCTCTTCCTTAAATCTTATCAAGCTCTACAATATCAGGTCTTAATATTTAGAATCTTAACAACCCTTTATAATAGAATTATAAACGACTCTCAGAAGATATTTTTTACAACCTCCACAATATCAAGTCTTAATATTTAGAATTTTAACAACCCGTTATAATAAGATTATAAACGACTGTTAGACGACGATATTTTTTATAAGCTCCACAATATCTCGTCTTCATAGTTAGAATTTTAATGACCCGTTATAATAGAATCATAAACGATTGTCAGAAGATATTTTTTACAATCTCCACAATATCACGTCTTAATATTTAGAATTTTAACGACCCGTTATAATAGAAATATTAACGACCATCAGTCAATAGTTTTTTAATAATTTTTCTCTTTTTACAAGCTCCACAATGTGACGTACTTACTTTTAAAAAATATTAATATTTTATTTTATTTCTCACACTTCTTTGCTTATCCTGCTCCCTCCCTCCATCCTGTATTTTTTTTTTTAGCCCACGAGGTGTCCTAGAAAGGTCTCAACTATGAGAAGGAGCTTTTAAACCATCCGCTCTCTTCTTCATCAAAACTTGTCTGTTTCGTCTTTAGTTTTACATGTTTATTACTGTTGTTATGTTGTGAGATGTATTTTGATGCACGTCTCTAAACTCTAAACTTAAAACTTTAAGATATTAAATTTATGGGTTATTTTTACATAGATGTTTTTCACTAATTTTATCTCTTTTTAACGTAAAATTCTTACTCACACTTGCCTTCTCAATGATCTCTCCCTTAAGTGTGAACTTTCAAATTGAGCTTCAACTCTTCCTTGAACAAAAACATTTTTTTTAGCAGCTCAAGTATATGATATCACCAAGAGTCCTTCTACTCCGGTGAAAGCCTTTTTTTTAGCAGCTTAAGTATATAATATTACCAAGAGCCCTTTTATTTTACTGGTCTAATCTTACCAAGAGTCTCCTTGCTCTTCTTCATCTGGAGGCAACCACGGGATTCAACTACCGTCTCCATACTCGTCCCTTGCCAAATCATCGACTTTGATACCACTTGTTAGATTTGAGAAGCTCACTTTTATGAGAGATCTTCATCATGAGTTTAATGAGGGAACATACTCATATATTTTGACATTATACTTCAACCCAAAACCTTAATACATTAAATCTGTTTTCAACCTTTTTCATTACACGGTTGTCAGTCATGTAAGTTTCACTGCTATAAATCGTTTTTCATAAAATAACAGATGGGTGTTTATCCTCCCTACACACCGAACATTTTTAATGTGTTGTATGATGTATAGTTCCTGTACGAACTGAGATTTGTACATATTATGCATGGTTTTTATATCAATCGGTATGGAAGAAGTTTCAAGTGGATGCAGTTTTTCGACCTTTAAGCTGATTTCTTTGAATTAAGACTCTAAATTTGCAGGACACATTGGCATTATTCATGGTTATGATTTCAGGTATTTGGTGCCTATTGGTACTTGTTTTCCATTGAAAGAGAGACATCATGCTGGAAATATGCCTGTGGGGAGACTATATGCAGCCGTGATATACTCTATTGCGGTGGTGAAATAGGGAATAAAACTTTCCTGGATGATTATTGTTCGAAAGAGTCTGATAAACAGGTGTTCAAGTTCGGAATATTCCTTGATGCTCTTGAGTAAATTTTCCGCAGAAGTTCTTTTACTGCTTTTGGTGGGGTTTGCGAAACCTCAGGTATGTGCAACAATGTAGAGCATTTTACACAGATTCCTGCTTGGGAACATTAATGTCACATTTGTTTTGCAGTTCTCTCGGACAAAACCTAGCTACGAGTACCTATGTGTGGGAAATCTGTTTTGCAGTTTTCATTACTATATCTGGATTGGTTCTGTTTTCGTTTCTCATTGGAAATATGCAGGTAGGTACCGCAACCTCTAGTTCACTGGATGTGTTTCAATCCAGTTCAAGCTGTTATGTTATCCACGAGTTTTTCTTTATTTTTTGAAGAGAGAATGTAGATACCACATGTATGTATATGTATGTATATGCATATGCATACGCGTTAGCAATTCCATTTTCATTAACAGTCATCACTCATCACAGCAACTTCTTCTACATTTATTATGTCATAATTATTTATGTCACATGCATAAGTGAATCTGAGTCGTGGGAAATGAATTGCCATTATTAGTAAATGTTATCTGATACTGTTTTTACTTTTTACTGGAAAGCTACCCCCTCACGTACTCATCTCTTTATATTCTACCCATCGCGCACGCAAGGAAATAGCAACGACACTTTTTGCATTGCGTAACCGTCATTTCTTCTGCTTACATTTTATGTTTGGTTGACAAGAAAGGTAAGGAAGAACAAATGGAGCTTAATCTCACACCAAAGTTGCCCAAGAAGGTGATCGGTGAGGATGCTGTGTAAGTTTTTCAATTTTAATAATCATACATTAAAGATATAAATCATACATGAATCTTGAATCATTTTTTGTACCCATTCAAATCTTGAATATAATATTAATCACATAGATAAAGCGAATAAATTAGAACAAAATTCGTCATGATGTACACAGAAATTACGAACTAGTTTCTCTCCTTTAACCCTCTTTCTGTGCGATAGCTTAATGAATAACTCAATATACAAAATATTTGCTTTCTGTATTTGTTTTTTACACCTAATTAGGGTAAGAGAAGAATAGTTTATATACACTTCTTTGTTGATATTAACTCTTGTACGTCCATCAATTACTAAATTAAAGGTAAATATGGGCTTATAGAAAATTTGGGTCACATTATCATGTCATATTTCTTTCATTCTCCTACTTCACTACAAGAAATTTTATTTTTAGTGAAAGTAAAAGTTGTTATTAAAAGCATTAATATTTGTCACTATTATTAATAGTGTTCAATCTTTGAAGTCGTCACCTCCTGTTATAAATACCTCCGTCACTAATAAAATAGTGACTAATTTAAAAAATAGTCACAATTATGCGACACTTTTGTGACAAAGTTTCGACACCAAAACTTGTGGAATGTGTGACAAAACTATATAGTCACAGTAATTTTACATATTTATGACAAGTTTATCCTCATAAATAATATAAAGTAGTGACGAATTAAGTCGTAACAATACTTCAATTTATTGTGACAAAAGTACCAATACTAAAACTTTATATATTTATGACAAATTTATTGACACAAATAATATAAAATAGTGACAAATAAAGTCCATTTTATTGTGACTGTTATAACAGATAGAAATAATATGGTGTGCCACTAATTGTAGATCCACCATTTAATAGTTAGTGTACGTTATTGGTTTTGGTTTTACCTAACACAATAACACATATGGATTGGTTTTGTTTTACCTAACACAAGAATGGAGTAGGTGGTTATTAGTTTGGTTTTACCTAACACAGTAACACATATAGAGTGGGTGGTCACATGTGTATTAGGTGTTTGCAATGTACTATAAATAGAAGGTTTGATGTAAGAGATAATTGAATGAATATATAAGAATAAGTCTTCTCTCCCAAATACTCTTCAGTTTTAGTTTCGGTTTTATAACAATTTAATTTTTATTGAATAAAAATTAATTAATTTGATCTCTTTACTATTAAATATCGTCACAAGCTTGTAAATTCTATTTTAATTGTCTAAAATACCTATCGATATTGGTTGATACCGATCATACTGACAAAAAATTGATATCATACCAAACTCCATTATTAGTTGGTACTAGAACTTTCGATTGCAATTTTATAAGATTTATAAATTATTTTATAATTATAAAAATTTAGAAATTATTTTATAATTTTAAAAGTTATGATAAATATGCTTTTTATAATGTATAAGTGATTGTTATAAAAATACAACAATAAAATTTTATGCCATTGCACTTATATAAAGTGATTATATAATATATAACTAAATTTATTAGTTTAATACAATAATATTTAACATTTTTAAAATTTTATATGTTTTATATTGACAATATGTATGCTTTTTAATATACACAAGTGAAAAATATTAAAATAAATTTTTAAATAAGAAAAGATAAAATTAAAATTAAAATTATTTTAATTTATAAGAAATATGTAAAACTAATATTAAAAATTATCAAGCATTTATTATGTCAAATTTATATTATCGCGATTTCATAAGACATAACTTAAGTAAAATAAAAAAATGTATAACATAATATATTAAGATATTTTTAAATTTTTTAAAAAATTTAAAATTATTTTATAATTTTAAAAGTTATCTGAAATAATGTTTAGTATTAAGTTAGAAAATGTTTAGTTGGGTAGTTATTCATGGAATAAAATGAAATATTATTTTAAAGTTTAGAAGGAAGGTTTGTAATGAAATGAAATAAAATAGAAAGAATTTCATATTACAATTTATTATATTCTAAACAGTAAAAAAAAATTATTTTTAATTTAAAAATTTACGATAAAACGTAAAATGTAAATTGTCATAATGGGCTTGAGTTTGTTTGACCGACCTATTACATGTCTCCTTTCGGTGTCAGTATAAAGTTGTTTATTGGATTGGGCTTAACGGGACTAGGCCCAATCCCTCAAGTTTACGAAAATGAACACATTCGAATACAAATAACATTTTGAAATATGGATTACGTATGTTCTTTCCCGGAAATCGAAATCCACACGGAGCTCGACTCAGTCTCCGGCCAGTTAGACTACTAAGTCTGTATCTACGATACATCACGCTCTGTGTATAAATTGACTTCTCTCTATAGATAAATGTACTTCTATGAGTTAAGCAAAGAAGAATAAGAGTAAATGCAAGGGTTTGGGAAGGCCGCAGGGCCGACGGCTCCAACGTCCGTCACTTTCGGAAGTGTTCCTCCGCCGTCTACACCTACTCCATCAGGTCCTCCGCCGTCTACATCTACTCCATCAGGTCCTCCGCCGTCTACATCTACTCCATCAGGTCCTCCGCCTTTTCCCCATCCTGCCCCTCACCAATCTCCCAGGTATTCCGCCCCTTTTTTTTTAAATCTTTCAATGTAATGTAAATGTAATGCTAATTGTGTACTTGTTTTTTTGGCGTGATTTTATTTTCTTTCTGAGTATGCTTAATAGATTGCTTCATTCATTCAACTAAAGATTGAAACTTTTTTTTCTTTTCTCTATTCTTTTTAGGGAGTGGGGGAGGGGGTGGGGGCGTTTAGGGTTGGGGTTTTGGTTTTGTTTTCTTTCCCTCAAAGAATGTGTTACGGTCCCGAGTTTGGGATCGAGTCACCGGACGATTAACAGGAGATTCTTCTCCTAACAAAGGGTTTTTACCCTTGTTCTTCCTCCTGGATGTACCTATAATTGGTAATCCAACGCAGCTGGTTGAAGGGAGCTGTAACCTTGAAACTCGTTAAGAGAGAGTTTTTGATCTCGTGGTTTCTAATAAATTCTGCCTGTTCTTTTATTGCTGAATAACTCCCTATTTATAGGGAAATCTCCTTACAATCAAGAAGAATAATAGAACTAGAATT
>JANZLX010000213.1:46073506-46085271 GCA_025531955.1 Erythroxylum orinocense | reverse complement strand
CTTAATAAACTCCTACTGCTAACGCTAACTAGAATTCCTAACTAAGCAAGGATTTAGAATCCTTAATAAACTCCTACGAATGCATCCATAACAGAATGACATCTTTGATTTCCTAAAATTTGACTTTTTGTTATCTTATCTGTATATGAATTGGAAAATGCACGTAATTTAATGATGTTTCTGTAGAAGTTATGCAATTGGTTTTGACTTCTAGGGGATCTGCAGCTACCCAGATGGTGAGGTCGCCATTTTTACCTCATCAAACTTCTGGTCTTCCTACTGTTCCCAAGCAAGCTTATCAAACTCCAAGGTAAGAAGATACCTCAAGTTTTTAAAGCTGTAGTCTTTTTTTTGGGTATAATACTCATGATGCAATTCGAAGCTCTGTTAAAATGTTTTTGAAGCAATGCTGGTTACCTCCCCCTCCCATTCTAAAAGAACTAGTGTTCCTCTTTGGATGAAAGGAATCTTAAAGCTCAAGAAAAAGTGGAGCCAGCTCCTTTGAGTTTTGAAAGAAGCTTTCCTGCTGCAACAAGTTATTACCAATCTGTTGGATCCCATAGGTTTAGCTCCTTTACTCTTCCTTTTCTTAAATTTTTTATTTTCAGCCTACAACGAAAGCATGCCTTACATTTTACCACATTTCACTATCGTAGGTCTGCCTAGCATAATTTTTGAATGAAAATTGTCTTACTGTATCATGGTCAACCATCTTTATAGCTTATTCCTTACGTGCAGATCTGTTGGATCTCCTTCAAACTGGGATGATGCAAAGAGACCCTTTAAAGATGATGTGCTAGCAAATCCAAAACCTTCTATCAAAGCTTCATTTGTTGCTTCTCGCAATTCTGGAACTAGTGTAACAGCTAAAATTGTTAGAGTCCAGGACCAGAAAAGAGTGAGATCACCTCCTTTGATTTCTTTAAATGGACAGGCGTCAAGTAATTCAGGCCAAACTTATGTTCAAAGGTAAAATACTGTTTATTTATTGGTCCTTTTAGATACCAGATATCACTCCTAACTGTATGGATGTCCCTGACATTCCATTCTTTAAGACATATGTTCTGGCACTAAGGGTGCCGTAAAAAGGGATGCAGTTTTCTGTTTTCTTCTTATACATCCACTATTTAAATGGTCATTATGCCTTTGAGCCATGTCTTTATATTTGTCACATTCATACTAAGTTACCGTTAGCACTTTAGGATGGCTGAGTATGGATTGAGACGAAGATTTATTGTTTAAATAGGTACCTATTGATTTAACTTTCTTACTTGTGGTTTCTGTTTGTTGCTTAATATTGCAGCCCATCGCCATTTCTTGTCGAATATGGAAAGCACTCCGTTTTTTCAAAACCGAGACCACCTTCTTTTATTTCTGAGGACCGTAATATGGTTGAGCATGGGCATACTTTTCTTGACGAAGAGGAATGGTGGGTTTGAAGTTCAACTCTTTCATTCAGTCCCTATTGTCGTACTTATGAATGCATACGGGTTTGTGAGAGGGTAAATGTACCTTTTGTCTTTATTAACTGCTAAGTTGTTTGATCTGTGTGATTAATTGATCACCAATATCCAAAATTTTTATATATTCTGTAGTTCATTTTGCATCTAATTTTGAGAAAGCTGCCTTTGTATCATCATTTTTCATTCCTGCAATCTCTTCTCCAGTGATCTTCTTGTGGTAATCTTCTTGTTTTCACACAGGCCTGCTCTTTCAAGTGCCCTGGAAAATCGACCAAAGGTGCTGGGAACTTCCCCCAATTTGCCAAGTCGTGAACCTGGAGAGTCTTTTCATTCTGGAAAAGGTTATAGGAATGAATTTGGAGATGGTCATGCCCAAAAGTGGACTAGGTCACCACCTATTCCACTTGTCAATGAAACTGTTTTGGAGGATGCTCAATCTTCCCAAAAATCTGTAAGGTAATTGGAAGACATATTAGCATATTCTTTTAATAAAAAAACTCATCTTCACTCTAACTATCTTTGTCATGTTCAAACATGAAGTAGCTGTAGCAGTAACTTATCATGAGTTATATTTTCACTTCTTTATGAATAAATGAACCGTCTCTGCTTTATTTTCCAGGCCCTCAACATCTTCTACTAGGTCTTACATTGCCTCCAATGCTCCTAGCAGTGCCTATCATTCTCAAATTCCTCAGAGGCGTGCAACCTCTGCAAAAGACAGTATTTCTGAAGCTGTTTCTACTAGGACCGCTGGCCTAACTATTCCAAAAAGAGCAAGATCTCCACCATCTATCACTGATACAGGTTTTCAGAGGGCTTCTAACTCCATTCAAGATGGCAGTGATCGGTAAACCATTTTGGTGCACGTTGTTGATTTCTAGAACTAACATGTATTGTGTATTTGTGATAGGAAGCTCTAGCTTAATCAGCTAGAGAGTAGTATATTATTTAGTATAATCAGTGCCTAGCACTGCTATTACAAAGATAATTCCCAGACCTCTTTCTAAACCAGAGCAAGAAATGCTCCTCAGGGAGAATATTGATTCTCTCTGCCCAAATTGTCACCTTACTTCTGCCTACCCTTCTCTGCTCTCCTCCCGCACAAAAACCCGACCTCTCTTCCCCTCTCACCATTCTGTTATGCCAGCTCACTAATACTAACTAGCTTCCCTCTCTACCCTCTTTCTTTCACCTCGAGTACACTCTCCACATACTAGGTTTATTCCCCTTTTTTTCCCTTCCCCTATCAGTCCTAACAATTTGTCACTAATTTGATTAACCCATTGCAGAGATACAGAAGCCAAGGCAAAGAGGTTGGCACGCTTCAAGAAAGAGCTTAGTGAAGATTTTGAAATTGGTGCAGATATAGAAGACCCCATAGCTTCTACAAGCAGGCTAGAGCAGTCTATGGTGAAAATTCAAAATTACAATGAGTATTGCCCCGCAGAACCAGCAGGGGTTTCCATGAGTGACTTTAATCTGTCTGATGCTGATGTCCAGGAAACACCTAATATTATCATTGGGTTGTGTCCGGACATGTGTCCTGGTATTTCTCTATACTGCTTAATATAAGAGTCATTTTGTTGTAACTTGACTTCAACTGAGTGTAGATAGAT
This sequence comes from Erythroxylum orinocense, assembly GCA_025531955.1. Classification (NCBI taxonomy): domain Eukaryota; kingdom Viridiplantae; phylum Streptophyta; class Magnoliopsida; order Malpighiales; family Erythroxylaceae; genus Erythroxylum; species Erythroxylum orinocense. The sequence continues at coordinate 46,082,192 of JANZLX010000213.1, read as the reverse complement.
GTTAGGCGTCATTTCTTGGTGATTATTTCCCTGAGTATGAAAGAATTGGAGACATACCTTATCCTTCAGATTTGTCCAGTCTGTTATAATTTCTATTGAAATGATGTCACTGCTTTGCCAAGAAATGTAGAAAAGATTGAAATTCTTTATTTGATGTAGAATTTTCCTTCATCTTTCAGAGTCAGAGAGGCTGGAAAGAGAAAGGAAAGGTGATCTTGATCATTTTGAGCGTGTTGATGGAGATAGAAATCAAACTGATAAGTCTCTTGCTGTTAAGAAGGTACTGGTTTAGGTGGCCTAATCATTCCAGCTTATGAGATGATTGTTGTCTGTTTTATTGGAATTCATTAAAAGGCATAACAAAATTCTCTCTTTCCTATGCATCTCAGTATAATAGGACAGCAGAGAGAGAAGCAAACCTTATACGTCCGATGCCAATCCTACAGAAGACTATTGATTATCTGCTCAATTTGCTAGATCGACCTTATGATGACAAGTTTCTTTCCCTGTACAACTTCTTATGGGATAGGATGAGAGCAATCAGAATGGACTTGAGGATGCAGCACATTTTCAACCTGGAGGCAATAACTATGTTGGAGCAAATGGTTTGTATTTATTGCTTTGTTTCTTTCAAGCATTAATCATATATGTTACTTTGGTCGTATAACGTCATTTAGTTATTGAAGTATTGTGCTTGGTTGGAGATCAGTAGGAGGCTTCTTCATATTTCTACTTGCATGTGTGTTGTGTCCCATTAATGACATTTTACCAAAGTGAGATATCATCTCCTTTACAGTGGTGATGACTCCTTGGCCAAGGATTGTTGTTCTGTTGTGCTTGAGTGCTTGACATTCAACATTAGCATGTCCAGTCGAGTAAACCTTCCTCAGTGCTTATCAGATCTGTTTGAGTGTTGTCTTTTTGAGAGTATACATTTGGATCTCTTGTGCATTGCTTTTTGCAACCAGCAATAGCTCAACTTAGTTTCCTGACAACTTGGAACTCATAGTTGTTACTTTAAACTATTGATAGCCTTTTTAGGTCCATCATTATATGTGCTTAAGTTAGATGTGTGTGTTGGATGCTATGAATTAGCTTGATATGTTGTCTAAAGTTTAGCGTATTGCATTTAAGACTAAATGGTGGTATTGGTTCCTGTGAATGCCAGATTAGGCTTCATATCATGGCCATGCACGAGCTCTGTGAATACACAAAAGGAGAGGGGTTTTCAGAAGGATTTGATGCTCACCTGAACATTGAACAAATGAATAAAACTTCAGTTGAACTGTTTCAGATGTATGATGACCACAGGAAGAAAGGAATTAATGTGCAAACAGAAAAAGAATTTCGAGGATACTATGCACTTCTCAAGCTAGACAAGCATCCTGGATATAAAGTGAGCAATCTGCATGTAGCTTATTTTACATTTTTTTCACTCCATTCCGTCAACGTAAATTAGCAATTTCTGCTAGGTTGAACCTGCAGAGCTCTCACTTGATCTTGCTAAGATGACACCGGAGATAAGACAAACACCAGAGATTCTGTTTGCCCGTGATGTAGCAAGGTAGACACTTCAATGTAATGTATTATCACTTGAAGTTTTAAACTTGGCCTGACAAGTGAAATGGCTGGCTCTACCAGGGCTTGCAGAACAGGTAATTTTATAGCCTTCTTCCGGCTTGCAAGGAAGGCAAGTTATCTACAAGCATGCTTAATGCATGCCCACTTTGCAAAGGTATGTCCAACTTTCGTTGGTGGTTTGATTTATAATGCTACTTGAACAAGATTCAACAGTGATGTTGCCTATTCTGTGATGTTCTTTTCATTAGTTACGCACACAGGCTCTTTCTTCTTTGCACGCTGGTCTGCAAAATAATCAAGGTCTCCCTGTTGCCCATCTTTCAAAATGGATTGCAATGGAGGTAGTTTTTAAGGAAAATGTTTAGTTACTTGGGACAAGAATTTTCCAACACTTTCTTACATTTGTTTGCAATCACAAATCAGGGAGAAGATATAGAAAGCCTCTTAGACTACCATGGCTTTTTAATCAAGGAATTTGAAGAGCCATATATGGTTAAGGAGGGCCACATTGTCAACACTGAGAAGGATTACCCTACAAATTGTTCAAAACTTGTTCAGTTGAAAAGATCTAAAAGGATAGTTGAGGATGTCTCCCCACCACCTCAGGTTGTGCCTTTACCGGCCAGATCAACCAAAGAGATTCAGCTGCCTAAAATCCGCAGGCCTGAGGGAAAAATTGTCCCTTCTTCTGCCGTGAATGGAAAGAGCCCTGTACATGAAATTGATCAAGAAATGCCTGACTTTGAAGCTGTTTCAACTCCAAATGCAAGCTTGCAACCAATATTTCAAAGATCCATACATGACCAACAGAGACAAGATGAACACCAAAATATGAACAGTTCTCCTTGGCCCTTCTCTTCAGTTCACAGTTCCTCCAAATCCCAGCCAGTTGCACATAGAGATTTGGATCAACAAACCCATGACATTGCATCAAAAATCCCTACCAAGAGAAAGATGCTCTCTGCTACAGAAAGTGAGACACAAGTATTTACACCAGGTTTGCAAGAGAGACCAACTATGCCACAAGTGTCTACATCAAGTTTGCAAGAGAAACCAAGTATGCCACTAGTTTCTAGATCAGCTTTGCTGGGGAGAATCCCAAGTGGGCACCTTATGGAGAACTTGAACTCTCAGATTACTATCAACTTGAAAGATGATAGATCAGCTTTGCCAGGGAGAATCCCTAGTGGGCACCTTATGGAGAACTTGACCTCACATATTACTATTAAATCGAAAAATGATAGTACTTCTAATATTCGTCAAGAAAATTTAAGAGAGGAGATGGAATATCTTCAAAATGAAGAAGCTGCTCGGGCAAAACTCAAGTTGATCATAAGGTTTGTTGACAGTTCTGGTTATTTAGCCGCAGGTTGTTATCTATTCTTTACTCACAACTTTTCTATTAGGTTATGGAGGCGGCATTCTTCAAAAAGAAGACAATTACGGGAGCAAAGGCAGATAGCTTCCAGTGCTGCACGGAGTACATTATCCCTAGGACCACCAATCCAACAGATCACAGATGTAAGCTTTTCAATTGAACAAATCAATTTGCATTCCAAGTCGCTTTTTGTATGACTGTTTTCATTTAGTCATGACTTGGTAAAGATTATCCGTCAATTATTTCTACTAATTCATTTTAGCCCCTAGCAAAGAATAACTTTTGATCCCTTTTCTGTTTCACTTCAGCATTTAAGGACCCCCAGCAAGTTTGATATTGATTCTGCAATGAGGGAAAGATATGAGAAGCATGAAAGGTCATGGTCAAGGCTAAATGTCTCAGATGCGGTTGTGGATATACTTGGCAGAAGAAACCCTGATGCTAGATGTCTATGCTGGAAACTTATTCTTTTTACTCAAATCAATTCCCTAAAAGGAGAGGAAGTGGGGCAGACGAATGGGGCTTTGCATGGGCCTGCAGGCACATGGTTGTCTTCAAAGTTGATACCAACCAGTGAAGATGATTGTGATGACAACAATGATCTACTAATATCCTCTCCTGGCCTAGCAATATGGAGGAAAAAGGTTCTTCGCCAATCTGATGATCACCTTAACTGCTGCTTGTCAGTGGTTAAGGATGTCAAATATGATAATCTCAATGAATCAGCGTCTGGAGCAAGTGCAATTGTGTTCCTGGTGGCTGAAACCACTCCATGGGATCTTCAGAGAAATCAGCTTTATAACCTCATCATGTCCATTCCTTCTGGTTCTGCTTTACCCCTTTTGGTCTTGAGTGGTTCATATTATAAAGAGATTTCTGATTCTTCCTCCATTATAGTGAGAGAATTGGGCCTCCATTACATTGACCAATCACGGGTAAGTAGCTTTTCTATTGTTTTTCTTCTTGAAGACAGTCAAATCGAAACCTCTGATAGATTCTTCAGTGACAAGAAATTAAGGGAAGGGCTACAGTGGTTGGCGAGTGAGTCACCCCTTCAACCTGATCTGCAGGGCGTAAGGATCCGGGAACTGATTCTTAGTCACTTGAACCCTTCCCTGGACGTCCTTGAAAAGACGAGTGTCTATGAAGTTGGGCCAGACCATTGTGTTACAGCCTTCAATGAAGCCCTAAATTGGTCCATGGACGAAATCTCTGCTGCTAGCAATTCATATTCAACTGGTTGGCCTTGTCCTGAGATCGCTTTGTTAGATGACCTTTATCAAGACCATATGGAGTTGAACTGGTGCTTGCCGCACATAGGATGGAGCTCATCTGCAAGCATTGAACCACTTTTATGTGCATTAAACAACTGTAAACTCCCTACTTTTGCTGATACTACGTCATGGCTACATAAAAGGGCCATTCTGGACAATGAAATTGAAGCACAAGTATTAGTCCTAGAGGACTGCTTGGTCACTTATCTGACTCAGTCAAGCGGCATAATGGGACTTCCACTTGCAAAAACTGAGGCACATCTAATGCTTCAAAGAAGTGTTCGACTTGAGCTCCGTGACACTACCTACTATATAGTGCCAAAGTGGGTTTTGATTTTTAGGCGGATTTTCAATTGGTGTTTGTCAAACCTATCCAATGGACCCTTTTCTACAGCCTATGTTTTAAAGACGTATCATGTCGAACCAAACTCGCCAATTCTTGACAGTTCAGTGCTTGAAGGATGTTCATCTACATCGTATTTAGTTCAACCTTCTTTGGATGAGGTAATCAATGCAAGTATTACCATCCCTCGTGTAAGAGAAAAGATTCAATTTGATTTAGAAGCTTTTCAACCTATACCGAGCACTGTCTCAAATGGCGATGTTGAGGTTTATGCTAATGCAAATGGCATGGAGGAGGATAAATGGACTTCTGCACCAACTTGTTATGCTGCGGCAGGTAAATTTGATTGCTTAACTGAGGCATTGAACACACCTTGTACTGAAATCACTGTTTCTGGGAAGGCAACCACAGAAGCTGACAACTTAAGCAAGCTTTTGGAGCAGTGTAATATATTGCAAAACTCGATACAGCAAAAGCTTTCTATTTATTTCTAACAAGCAGGAATAGTTTTGTACCCTCTATGTTTATGTTAGGCCTTCAAGGGTTATGTACCAGTTTTATTAGTAAGCAATGTATAAATTACTGATGTCCTGATACTGCTTGCCAATCTTTGTACACTAGACCATGTATAAAATTGATACATGTCGATGAATCAAAGCTTTGGAGTAAAGAAAACATTTAGTTCGGTCTGATGTTTATTTTATAGTCGATTCTACTGAAAATGTATTATTTGAGTTCTCCAGTATATGCGTAAATACCATTTTGAATGAGTGTCAATTTCCATTATTAGACATGTTAAGAAAAGTTGAAAAGTTCTTATCTTTAAAGCTTACTAATACGTAGAATTCAAGGAAGATTGTGATGATTCAAAATGAAATTTAGTACGAAGGACCAATTATAATTTTAAGATATGAAGTCTTCCAATCACATTTTTATCTTTTTTTTTTAATTTCTTTCAACTCTTACATCTAACTCTCCTCCACCGTGTAGCTATAAGATGTAGCCGAATCAAGCCAAGTTACCAAATAAAGTTGCCTAAGATCCAGGAATGGATGTATCAATGGCAAACACAATTCCTGTCAGCTTCTGCAATCCTAACTTGGAAACACTAACACAGTAACACGTTCAACATTTCCCAGAAACACTTCCAAGCAGGAACTACCTCCTTCATGAGATAATATCCATTATACAAAGAGGAAATGTAATGAACAAAGATAATACCATCTATTACTCAGGCTCCAAAAGGCCAGGACATGAGGATCATTAGCAATGTGGGCATTTTTCTTTTTTTATTTGAGAAAAGAACATGAGCATGAGAAAGTCATATCCTATGCTTAAACATTAAGGATTAGAAAACCAGACTACCAGACTCATCAGATATGTAGATCAAAGAAAACCAATTACTAAATCTGTAAACACTTAGTCTAATCTTCTCAGATCTAACATTTGAGATTGTAAAATCGAGAGCAAAGCTGCATACCTCATGAAGTTTCTGCTTTCACAATAGCATAAAAAATGAAGAGAAGATGTTTTCACAAAAACCAGGACCATTCTTTGCAACATCCAGAAATCATTCTAATTTCAATTCAAAGTCCTTTACATTCAGATTAGCTGGGCCAAGGTTTACAGCAGAAAAGGGCATTACGTTCTCTTGAAGCCATCGTGTAGTTAGTGTTTACAAGTTAGAAATCGAGAATAGACATCCTTGCGCAAATAAATCTTGTAATTGTTGCCTCCAGATAAAGTAGAAGGGCATTAACCCCCATCCTGACACAAGGAAGTGGTTGAGTCATTATAATCAAGACTTGCAAAAGAATAAAAAAGCTTAAATGCAAACAGCAGAAGCAGAAGAGGGGTTGACGTAGCTTCCAGTTAACCCATTTAATTGGACTAAAGAAGTAAATGAAAAGGAAAAGGCAAAGCTAAGTCAATTAAGTGAATGCGGGCTAACCAATTCCAAGGGCGTCTGATGAGGAGATGGAACCACAATGGCCGGGCTTCGAATCACTGAAACTGGTGTTTCTGATAACTCACTTCTAATTGATCTAAACATTTCTGATCCAGATGCCGAGGACATGTCAGAAGTTCCTTTTTCTGTTCTGGAAGTTGCTGGATTACTATTGCCAGCAGTAACCCTGTCAGCAGCACCGGGACCTGACTGCATTAATCAAAATCAAATATCATACAATTATGAGAAATCTAGCTTCTCAACTAAACTCAAATTCTCACAGGTAACAACACTACCAATGAACAAGCTAATGAAGAATAAGACAACAAAGCATTAGAAAGCCAGAGTAATACAACAACACTAGCCATTGGAAGATGTAACTCCTACTTACATCACATAAGTCTTTAATGTGGACAATAATCATCGTAATATCATCAGTCCGATTTTCATGTTCTAGCCACAGTTTGTACGATTCTCCAGCAATAGCAGCACATGCATCACGAGGATCTTTATATCTTGCCACCTGTGTTGCGAAAAATTCAGAAAATTTGAAAAAGAAAAATCAGAGTTGACAAAGATGCAAAAGATGAGATATGCTTTCTCTGCAAGAATTTCAATAAAATCAAGAAAATTTTCATTCTCAAAATCTGACAGATCCATTGACTCTTAATCTCATTTCTCAATGGAACTTCCATCCACTCTTAAATTATTCTCCTTTACCTATCAATTTTTAAAGTCAAATAAGTATATTCCAAAGCTTAATTACCAATTCACAAAACATTGGTACAATTGGCGGAAAGTGGCAAGGAATATGTACAAAGTGCAATACCACGTCCATGACCTGTTTGCTCTGGAAGCTCATCAATGATGACTCTCACATCTCTAAGTGATGAATTCCTATGTTATAAAATAATCGTTGCATTAAAAAGGAGATGTACCCTCTTTTGGAAACCAGATAGATTTAACAAGATAAATTAGGTTAGTTTATCAAGATTGCCACCAGCATTTCACTTCCAAAGATCATTTGATAATATGAAAGCATATCTGCCAAACAGAAAATCACAGGATAAGAGAGAATCTATCTGAAAACTATTTAATAAGGCACGGTATCCTTACAAGATTATCTTCGTAAATTAACCCGTTGAAACATAAATTGTAAGCGCCCAGTAAAACATGCAGAAATGAAGTCAATAATTCATAACTTTTAGAACCATATGCAAGCACATTCTGATTTCCATATATACTCTGTTAATATCAGGAAGGATAGATGATATTGTTCTATCAACATATATTTTAGAATGAACAAGTGATGATAAAGCAACATGCCAACATATGTGAAACATGTGAAGGTCACAATGGCATACCATATCAACAACAACTTGACTTGAGAGGAACTCAAAAACTCCATCACTTGCAACAACAAAGAACAAGTGACTAGGCGTGAGTTGAACCATGGACACCTCTGGAGCAGCAACAACTCCAATTTTTTCGGCTGTACTATCCCCGACACTCCTAGTAAACGCAGTCCCTGGATACATTGCATTTTGCACCCACAACCTCGGTGGGTCCCCACCCTGACTCTCCTCATCTCCCCACATCTGTATATCCGGGTCCTTAAGTCCTTCCACTTGATCAACACTCAGAACTCTAGCCCCACAAGGCTTCACTCTCTCATACTCATCTTTCCTAAACAGGGTTTGATCCTGTGACAGATCCTCAGCTACAATTTTATTACCTTGCTTAACAGCAATCACTGCTCTCGAGTCTCCCACGTTAGCAACATAAATTGCATCTCCAATAACAAGAACAGTTATTGCCGTAGTACCACTCATTGAATCATCAATTTCACTATTGTGCAACTCATAGTTTGTCATCAGAAATGCAGAATTGTATGCTTTAACAGGGTCATCCATCAGCGTGGGATCATTCCCCAATATTTCAACTAGTCTATCCTTGAAAAAATTCGAGCATTGGGTACCAAATTGACCGTGCCCATCAAACACATCAAAAAAATGCACATTTGGGTTACCTTGAAGTTGCGTTCTAATACAGAAACTATCTTAATTTTCCTTATCTGGCAAGTCTGGGTAGTAACCTCTCTGGATAGAACAGAGTATTGCAACATGAACAAGAACAAGAAGCAAAAGTCGGAATCATGGCAT
>JANZLX010000213.1:46024898-46043615 GCA_025531955.1 Erythroxylum orinocense | reverse complement strand
TGTAAACCTTTGCATGTATATATATACTGCAGTCTATAATGAAAGACATATAGAGCAAATAAGCTCTGATTCACAATTTTATACTACATAGACTCTACCGCATTATAGACAACAGACAGTATCATAAAAGTTGCAACAGTACCGGAAGCTAAAAGTGTGGGGATAATATTCATTCAATTCAACAAAAAAGTAAGTCCTGCACCAGGGATACCGTTAAGTTTTGTGATCACAAATCAATCCAATATTACAGATGAGTAACTTACCATACCCTGTGATGGATGGAAGATCAAGCAGAAGCGAAGACAAGCTTCCTTCCTCTCCAACAGCATTTCCACAATCACTTCTTTTGCACAACCTGGCATACGCTTTCACATGGCGAGGCTCGACCAAAGGCAAAACAAGGATGAAGTAAGGAGGCCTTATGTGCAAAACGAGAGGCCACAACAAATGACTCTTCTCTCCTGTCCCTTCCCCTTCTCCATCTCCATCACCATCTGAATTATTAACGGCAAGGCTTATGACATGACGGGTAATCGAATCATCAACCCAGGAGTCCGAGCCCTGAGTTGAATGAGCCACACGTAAGCCACAGCCACGAGTCGAGCCTTCCCTACAATCACAAAATGTGATCACTAAAATATGGGAAAAAAAGATAACCTTTTCAAGAACCCAATTGTATTCTTTCAAGTTAAAACCTTTTCCTCCTCTGGACAAAGGAAGAAGAGAGTTTGGAATCATTGGGGAGAAGAGTGTAAACGTCGTCATCGAGGTTGCTCTTGCAGGCGGATCTCCACTGCCTCTCCACCACGGGAAACTTCCTAATCGTACCCAATGGAATCGAAAGTAAGAAAGGTACGATCAAACATGAACAAGATGGAATCTTTGAAGTACCCAAAACAAAACGAGTTCACCCATTAAAATGGGTAGATTGGAATTTTCGAAGTAACCTGGAGAAAACGACGGCATCGAGGTTGTTCAGTATCCACACCGCTCTGATGCTGCAACGTCCAGGCATCGGAATTTCCCAAGTTCTCATCCTCCTAGCTTCAGACAGACATTCCATATTATTACCTATAAAACGATGCGTTTTGTCCTTTTCACCATTTATTTATTTTCTTCTAGAATTTTCTCAATTACATAATATATTAAAATAAAAAACAACTTAGAATATATTATTTAAAATAAGCAATTCCATCATGTTAAAACTTGGAGATTTTCGTAAATTTCATATTGTATTCGTAGTATTAAAAATTTTCTAAAATAAATTTTAAAACAATATTTATTAATGTCATTATATGAATATTGGTAAATATTTTTTTATATTAAAATTCTAATGAATGAGTTATTATATTGTTTAATTTCCATTATAAAAAATTTAAAATGTACACAAAAAACATATAGTAAATTTCAAATAATATAAAAAAACTTAAACTTAAATAAATCTAAAAACATTTAAATTCAGTATAATTCAACCTAAACTTAATCAATCTAGAGTCAAATTAAGTCAAACTCAAGCTCAATCCATACTCAAATTTTTATCCCATCCACATGCTCAAATCCTTAAATTAAATTCAACCCAAAGTTAAACCTAGATCATTATTCTTTCTTAGTTTAGACCATTTATCATCATATACAACAAGGGTAATATAAAATATAAAAAGTCTAAAAATAGGCAACCTTATCCGGTTTCATAGAAGAACATAGTCATCAGGATATTCTTTTCTTCCTCTTCTTATTCATTGATTACTTTAAAACATTTCTCTTTAGAATGTTACACATGCTATTACAAATATATCAAATAAAATGACAGAACAAAACAACCAAATGAATTTCATCCATGTAACCAAGAAAAAGAGAAGAAACAAAGAACCCCCAAGAACCTAGGAATATACACAAAAGGCTTTGATTTTTCTCTTCTTATCCACACTCCCAATTTCTGAAACCCCCAGAACTTCTCTTTCACTTTGTAGATGGAAGAACTGCCAACAAACTCAAGGGCATGCCTTGTTTAGTTGCATTCTTTGACATTTAAAGATCCACGCATAGGTAAGATATGACAGAGCCTGCTCTTCTTTTGGTCCTCTCGCTCACCTTCCACTTCTCCACCAGAACCTTCTTTATGTTTGGACAACTCGACACTATTGTAGCCACTCCGGCCGCAGATATGCCGGGGCAATATACCATGTGGCATGACTCAAGCATCACACAATTCTTTAAAAGATGTGTTAGGCCGACATCAGTTATGTGTCGGCAATGTGACAGCACAATCTCTTTTAGAAGTGGACACCCTTCTCCTAGCTCAACCATTGCCATATCCCCCAAATTCTGTACAAGAACATAGACAAATGATTAAAGGCTAGTTTTTGCAGAAACACATCCTTAACTTGTATTAGACAACATATCTATAATTGGAGTCCTCTACCAGGAGTTATCCTATGTATAAAGTACTTATCTCATAAACATGCATCCATTAAGAATTGGAGCAGGTTGAATACAGGTTTTTCGGAAATATATTGTTTACAGATCAAGATGCCAATGCTACACCTAAATGTATGTAGATGTATCGTTTGTCACTACAATTTTCTTCAAGTAGATTGCAGAGATCCGAAAATCAAAGACCAATACGATTCAATACATAGATAAGTCAGTATTTAAGTTGCTCGTGAATTGGAGGGCCGCAAGGTCCATATCACAGTTTGCCAGTGTGGAATGTAGTTAATAAAAAGAGCATAGATGCAAAACATTTTAGAAGTTTGATGATATAGTCTCGCCTGGATCTGTTGCTTCGTACATCTGCATGTTTGCATGAGAAAGCGATGGAGGAAGAGTTTCCGTACCTGAAGCACGGTTACTTCTAGGTGAGTGAGAGCAGGGCACCCCCTTGCAATAGCTATTATTCCAGCATCACCAACCTGGGAGCAGCCACTGACATCGAGATGTTGCAATGAGCAACCTTGACCAATTGCAATAAGGGCTTCATCCCCCACCCTAGGAAATTAATTAAATGAGATGGTGATAAACCCCCAGGATATGGAAAATTGGAGATGTTTTGGCTCACAATAATGTCCACAAGGGCCAGAGGTCAAAGTAGGAAAAGGAAAAGACAAAAAGGAAAAATTTTACTGGAAAATCATTTTTTATTTTTTGACAATTTGCGGCTGTAAAAGAGCAATTAAAAATGCTCTACCTATCACAAAACCGAAGGCTGAGATCCGTAAGAGACTTGCAGTACTTGCCTATGGCCACAATCCCCCTGTTTCCAATCTATCAATGGAAGAAAATAGCAAAAATAAACCTCTACTTCAGTGCGTAGTTTTCAAGCTAATACTGTAATTGACTGACAGCAGAGAAAGCTTATTTACAACTGAACATAAAGTCATAGGATAAGATAACTAGGCCAAGCGAGCAATCAACTGAAAGGCAATTTTCATATTGAAAACCAAATTTGGCCTCTCGATGCGTATAAGTAAGATTATAAGAACTCTCTACTTGGATAGATGCGCACAACCATTAATAATTTGAAGACATAACTGTTCTAAACGCAAAGACTAGATAACAGAGAGAAAGAAAGAGTTGATTTGTCTATATGTATGCATGCATTTTTTAACATTATACAGGAGTACCTCATAACATCGACGAATGTGAATTTTCTTCAAATTCCTGCAGCCTTCAGCAATACTACAAATTGCATCATCCCCAATACTTGAGCAATCTACCAAGTGAAGAGCCTGTAAGAATTTGCAGCCCCTCCCAACTTCAACAAGAGCATGATTACTGATTCTTTGGCAGTATAACAAAGCCAACTCAGTAAGGTTCCTGTGAATAGTTAAAATCCCGCAGTTTTTGATATCAAAAAGAAGCAGAAAACATACCACATAATCCTGAGTTGATATAAACAGAAAAATGTTCAGTTAAAGTTTTAAAAACATAAAATTTGAGCAGAATGTCCTACTATGAACAAAGGAAGTAGAATTAAAGCCAAACCAAGACACCGTAATTAAGGGTGAAAAACAACTAGAAGGAACACATACAAGCATGATCTTCCAATGGCCTCAAGTCCAAGAGTTCCAATATTATGGCAGCCATTGACTTCAAGATGTTTAAGTTCTTTACAACCCCGGGCAATCCCTTCTAGCCCCTTGTCACTAAGGAAGTAGCAATCACTTAGAGTAAGATTTTTTAACTTCTTACATCCATCTCCAATGGCTTGCAGACCCCTGAAACGTGTAATGCAGAGCCCAAACTTTAGCAATCAGCAATCAGCACTCAGTATTGTTATTACAAAGATCTAGCGACCTAAATTTATAAGTCTCCAAGAAAAGGTAGACATAGGTAAAAAAGTATATAAAAAATTAAAAGTAAAATAGAAATTAGATCGGAGATTTAATCTTCAGATATGTTAAGTGTGTAAAAAGTTAAAAGAATGGGTGATGAAGAGCAACTGACTTGTCGGTAAATCTTTGGAAACTGTACAAAGCAAGAAACTCCAATGACAAGCAGCGGTTTCCAACATCTATCAAGGCCTCATCTGTAACATTGATGCATTGGAGTTTCAGAACTTTCAACTGAGGGCAGCCTTGGGCAACAGCAAGAACACCGTTGTTGTGAATGAATTCTGAATCTAACGACAAGCTTGTAAGAGATTTGCAATGACAACCCACTGCCTCTAAAGCTACATCTGTTATTCTAGCACAAGCTGCAATACCAAGGGACATCAAGGATTTCCCACAGCCCTGAGCTAACTCAACTAATCCCACATCTGTCAAACCTTCACAAAAACGCAAGTTCAAATCTTCAAGATGTCTGCAATGCTTTCCAATTGCCTCTAGACCTTGATCTCCAACATAGCAACCCTGCAGATGAACAGATAATAAAAACTAAAATACGATGACCTTAGTATGGATGAAATTGGTAAATGGCAGGAAATATTGTATCCATGTGGCAAGTAAGGGATACATCAGAAAATAGAAACAAAAACCAGCTATTACTGCAGCAAATTAGTGTACTTACAATGACAATGAAAAACAAGTAATAGCTCAATTGGCAGTGCACCCTTTCCCACCATTTCCCCCATATACTCTAGCTCGAATTCAAGCCCTAATTGTAGCTAAAGAGTTAAAAAAAGACAATTTAATCAGCATAAATCAGTATTTTATGGAAACATTTAAGAAACAATTGACAAAAAAAACCTTTAAAATTCAACTGAAATAGTTACCAAGCTTTAAGGTGATTATGCTCCTTATCCCTACTCAATTCATCAGGGTTTCTGATTTAGGAAATTAAGTGCACTGGCATCAGCATTTCAAGAAATTGAAAAACGAGAACAGACAATTCGTGGACAACTACAGGAAGATGCAAAACTAATTAATTAGATTCTGAAACAAAGAAAGGAAATCAACCCAAGACTTAATTTATATATCACTATCCAAGTATCTATAATAAGAACAGTAAGAAAATTTAGGCAACAATGAACCTGCAAATCCAAAGATTTCAAGAAGCTACACTTGTGGGCAATAAATGTTAAGCCTGCACTTGAAATATTGGAACACCATATCAAGCTCAACCTTTGAAGATTTGGGAAGCCATCACCAAGAGCACTCAACCCAGCATCAGACAAACAGTATGATTCATACTGGTCATCATCAGGTGCATCTTTTTCAATAGAAGAACAAAATTTAACTGGTGTAAGTGTCCACGGATCGACACTCCTTCTTCTTCCCTGCAAAATAAATCCATCACATTCTTACTTCTTTGCAAATGATTTGTCACGGCCTTATCCTTAGAACGTTGAGAAAACACACACATACATTGACAAAATGGATACTCAGATATTGATACAACTTACATTAGAAACAACCATCGGCGTGGCAAAAAAAAAAAAAATATCTCAATTACCTTTATCGAAGGAGAGAACTCAAAATTAAACATAAACAAGCATGCTCACAAAACGGTCAATGAAACAACCTAATCTATTCACAACTTACTAACAGACAAATTACAAATTCTAATCAAAGATGGCAGTTTTCCTGATCCTATGATGAATCAAGCAAATCACATCTTTACCATAAGAACCCTTATCATTTCTAACATCGTTCTCCGTAAAACCATCAACTAAACGGTCAATGAAACAACCTTATCTATTCACAACTTACTAACAGAAAAATTACAAATTCTAATCAAAGATGGCAGTTTTCCTCTTCCTATGATGAATCAAGCAAATCAAATCTTTACCATAAGAACCCCTATCACTTCTAACATCGTTCTGCGTAAAACCATCAACTACGAATATCTAATAGAAAGTTGAAAACCATCTCAAGTTAATGTACATATAAGGGCATTAATAGCGAGACAGTCAAAGCGTACGAGGAGAGGAGGGACTGAAACGGAGAGGCGTTCATCAATGTCAATGGAATTGACATTGTGGAAACGACGGGCAAGCAGCTTCACGAATAAGTCGGGGTTGCCGGAAGCGCCGATGCGTAGGGTGGAGCGGCTGAAGCGGTCGAGGGACAGCCACCGCTTGCAGACGAGGGAACACGCATCGCGGCTCAGTTTCGCGTCCAGGCGCCGGAAAATCTCCAAGATCAGCTCATCCGGGAGGCTGGTATTGATCCAATCATGGCCTCTCATAATCACATAAACGAATCGATTTTCCGACGAAAAAATTTGATGGGTCAGAAAGAAATGCAAGAAAGTTACGAACTTTGGTGAAGATTGATTTGGGTGTCAACAATTTATCGGCTTTGTTCTCGGGAGATCGGTTGAGTCGGCCACTGTATTGGTTTTTGTTGATAATTTCTCTCTTAGGAGGGAACAGGCGTGGAAGAAGCGTGAGTGTTGTTCTCTTCTCTTGTCTCTTCAACCTCATTTATATCTAAGGGTGTTGGAATTATCCACTCCAAATATTTTTGTTTTTCCAAGGATTTTTTCAGCATCAATGTTGGAATTATCCACTCCCAAATATCTTTGTTTTTCCTAGGATTTTTTGAGCATCAATATTATAAAATACTCTTAGTCCTGTCCTAAACTAATTCATTAAAATAATAAAATTAATTCATATGTTACATTAAAAAGAATAATCCCTAATTATGTTTTCAATCGGAAAATTTTTGTGAGAAATGAATAATTAATTAGATAATAAGCAAAAGACAAAAACTAAAATCTAATGTTATTTCATAAAATTTACTAAATACTTATAAATAAAAATATTAAATATTAAATAAATAATATAATAAAGATAGATGATTAAAATAATAAGTTACAAAAATTATATATAAAATAAATTAGTTATTAATTCTATTAATTTAAATATAATGTATCAATATATAATTTAAAATAAATCAATATTTCGTGTTACAAATTTATATTTATATTTCTAAGTTTTTATATAAATAATTCAATATATCTCACATTTATTTCAATATTTTAATAATTTTATATTAATAAAAATAAAAATTATTATTTATTCTTCTAATTAAATATAAAAATCTCTAGCAAAAAATTTTAAATTACAAAAAATAAAATAAGGTTCATAAAAATTATAAAAGAGAATGATACTCTTTACCTTAAATAATACTTATAGTTGTTTATGAGATTAAATTAGGATTTGTTTTAAACATAAGGCTATATTCAAGTAGGCTTAAGTACATTCAAATTGATAATAATTATTTTTTCTCAAAAATTTGATAATAATTATTGTTTTACATATACCTAAAATAAAAAAATATATAAATAAATGGACTTTTCAATTTTCATAAATTTTCTTTTGATCATATAGAATTGGAACAATATTTTTTCTTTTTTTCTTTTACTTTCGTATTGATAAAGAAAAAGTTCTTTGCTGTCAAAAGATTGGCCATCCAAATTTAGAACATGATCTCATGTGCAGAAACAGGTAAAGCCACCAATGATCAGGAGGAAGAAATTGAGGAAGTAAGCAAGATTTGATTGGTACAAATTTCCAAAATTCTTCCTTTTCGAGTATTTTTCTTAAAATCCTAAGAAATTTGTCTTCTTGGTTGGTAAATTAAGTACATTGAAGCTTTTTAGTCACCGTCTCCGATCCCATTTGCATGCCTCCGGTGATCTACAGCACAGACTCATCAACCCCCAAACGCACGTAACACGACGAGACCCAGTTCGTGATTTTGGAAAAGAAAGCCAACTTCTGTAAGAGAATAGTGAAAGAAGGGAAATTTCTACAGTGGGTCGTGATAAGTTTTGATCTTTGATCGAAGCTTAGCCATGTCGTTTTCGTTCTTCAAGCCCTCTCGGCCGAAGACGCCGCAGGATGCGGTGAAAGCTCTCAGGGACAGTCTCATGGCCCTTGACACCAAAACCGTCGTTGAAGTTAAAGCGCTTGAAAAGGTCCTTTCTTTCCCTCTCTTTTTTCCCCCCTTTTTTGCCTTTGGTTTCGGATGTTTTGCCCATTTGATGTAATTTCAGATTTTGGTATTGCTTGGATGAGGTGGATTATGGTTTTTCAGCAATTGTTCATGTCTTTTGACTATTTGGAATTACGAATTGATGTAGAAATGGAAACTTGGTAAGTGTAGTGTTGATCATTTGATTGGATTTTGCAATTAGCTACTTAGACGCTACTGAGAGTATGGCTTTCCGTTAATTGGATAGATATTCGCATTGTATTCACACAGAGAATGGTGTTGAGGAACTCCTAAAAGTTACTGAAAATGGCTGTTCACTAAATAATGTAGAAGATACTGCAATGAAAACTGTGTTTGAATTCAACGTCTTGCTTGCATGATATATAGTATGGCCACTAGTTTGTAATTGAACATGCGGTTTATTTTTAAAAGTTACACATCTAAGTGAAACCTTACCTGGGTATGATCTGCACTGAACAAAGGTTCCAGGAAGGAAGTTGAGAGACTTTAAGTCTTTGACTACTTTCTCTGCAAGAAGTGGCTGCTTTAAGACTTTAACTTTGTAATGGCTCTAGGCATTTGCTGTAGTGTTAGAAACTTAGAATTAACCTCTGGGTCACCATTTAGTCCCAGAAAAACAATTCACGGTTGACTTTTCATTAAGGAGGGCGATCACATTACTTGACCATAGGTTTTATCATTTTAGATTCCATGTTTGACAAAATATCTCTGGGTATTCAGGTTCTCTTACCTATTTAGTTCTGTTGGCTTAGGCTTTAGAAGAAGTTGAGAAGAATTTTGTCACATTGAAAACTATGCTTTGTGGAGATGGAGATGTTGAAGCCAATGTGGAACAAGTGTCACAGTTAGTGCTTGAAGTTTGTCAGGAGGATGTTCTTACTATTATGCTTCACAAGTTACCTAATTTGGGATGGGAGGTACATTTAAACTATTGGCACATTTTGTGAGGGATTGACATTGCTTGAGGCACATGAGCTAACTCTTCTTTTCTGCTCTGTTCCTGAATGTAGGCACGAAAAGATTTAGTTTATTGTTGGTCAGTATTGTTGAAGCAGCAAGTTGAGTCCAGATATTGCTGTATAGAATAT
Organism: Erythroxylum orinocense; assembly: GCA_025531955.1. Classification (NCBI taxonomy): domain Eukaryota; kingdom Viridiplantae; phylum Streptophyta; class Magnoliopsida; order Malpighiales; family Erythroxylaceae; genus Erythroxylum; species Erythroxylum orinocense. The sequence goes on along the minus strand of JANZLX010000213.1, from coordinate 46,034,122 downwards.
ATTGAGAACCATTTGGAACTACTGGACTTTCTGGTCGTATGGTAAGCTTTTGCCTCAGAGTTGCCCTCCTCTTCTTGTATTTCTGTTCAATGTGATTATCTGCATGCCTTCTGAGTTTCACATCCCATCACAAGCATTATTGAATGTCTTTCTTTTGGATATTAAGGGGTATATATAACCTGGAAGACTTTACTTTGAATGATGATATGCAAACTGCTGGAGACAATAGCACAGTGTTAGAAGTATCCTACAACTGTATTTGATGGGCTAAAGCCCTTTATGTCTAAAAAGCAATTTAATATGAGACACATAAGCTATTTTCTCTGCACACAGTTGGCTATCTTACAATTGTTTTTTCTAAGAAGAAGTTAATCTCTGAGCTGTTTCTATGTTTTAGCAAAACTGTGTGAGAGAAGTCATCCTTGTCAGTCTCAGGTTGTTTGAAATTGATTAGGATGATATTGCATAAGACTTACTTTTCCTCTTTGAAGCAGTTATGATAACAAGGAAATTGCCTTGAACTGTGGTCTTATGTTGAGGGAATGCATAAAAGTTCCAAGATTTGCAAAGTAAGACATTCACTTTTTCTTTGTTTTTGTAGTTCTTGCAAAGTTACATGCTCAAGTTCATGCTTCTGTGAAAATAAAAACTGAGGTTATTTGTGATAGAAGCTTTGGTATGTTGTTCACATGATTGATACTTAGTACTGGAGGGCATATTATAATAGATCCACGGGACAAGCATGCAATTTATTTTTTTGTGATTCTTCTTTTGTTATACATAAAACTCAAGTTGGTGAAATCTTCGGCTTTTTTTTCATGTGAGGTTTGGTACGGGGAAAGCTTGAATTATGTTTGTATGCTGACCCAAATACAAGAAGTGAAGGATTTATTTCATACATCTATTTATTTCCTGTGGCCATTAGATGGCCTCAGATTTAGTACTAGGTTTCTTCTCTGAAGTGCACCAAATCAGTTTCATTGGCAACAATGTTGATTTGATTCTTGGTTGGTCCTTATCGGTAACTACTATAGAGATATTGTTTGCATTAGGACTGCTAGACAACTCTACTGATTTGTTGTATTGGATCATGTTAAAATATCTTTTTCCTACATAGCATTTTGATGCATTTTAAGCCACAAAGTGAACTGACTACAGAGAATTGAAACTGGGGATAATTTAACATATCTGCCATGTAATTGTAGTTTTTTATGGATATTCGTTTCTGGAAAACTTTTATATTTGATAAGCCTTTAAGTTTCATGCATTCAGTATTTTTAGTGACTTTTCAGATACATTTTAGAGTCTGCAAGCTTCGAGTTGTTCTTTAAATTTGTGGAATTGCCTAATTTTGATGTCGCGTCTGATGCTTTCTCTACTTTCAAGGTCAGAGTTAAAACTAATGCTTCTATGGTGTTTTATCTCAAATTACACTTCTATATGTTATTCTCCTTTACATGTTAACTAAAATTTGCCAGGATTTGCTCACTAAACATGGTACTGTGGTTGCTGAGTATCTTACTGCACATTATGATGAGGTATGATTTTTGAAAGATGTAGACAAACCAAACTTAAGTAACTAAATAAGCACAAACTAAACATAAGTAACTAAATAAGCGGAAACTGAGCAAGATCCATGTTAATGGACAGCACCGTAGTCATCTGATTCTGATCATCTAGGTGATCATGCACCGCCAAATTTGTTCACCTGTATTTTGCAGACTTGAAGATTGATCTGCTTTGCATTAGATTGACCTGCTTATATTACATTTATTTGTATTTAGATTCTTTTAACTTGTTATTATGTTCATGAGAAGAATGTTTAAGAACCTAATAACGTGCAATATTGTTTTCAGTTCTTTGATCTATATGGAAAGCTCTTAACATCTACCAATTATGTGACAAGAAGGCAGTCATTGAAGGTTAGTATCTTTTATAGTTTTTATATCCTTTTTCTTGTTATTTTCTTCTGCAATTGAAAATATACTCTGCCCCAATGGGTTTAGGTTCTCTCAGAATTTCTTCTGGAGCCACCGAATTCCCATATTATGAAGCGCTATATTTTAGAAGTTCGGCACTTGAAAGTGATGATGACGTTACTTAAGGTATTATGTCTTTCTTTCTCCATACTATTCATCTGTTTGACTTTGGTTCTTAATGAGCCTGAGAATACCAAAGAACCATACCAGATTGAGTGTACATTTGTTGGACATTTTTATACAATTGCTTTAGTTGTTATTTCGTATACTCCTGACAAAAGCATCCGATTGTTTATTGTTCATTTTGCTTCTCTGAGCAGGACTCGAGCAAAAATATTCAGATATCTGCTTTCCACATTTTCAAGGTTCTGGAATTTCACCCTCTTTTTGATACACATTCCATGCATCATCACCATGATGTTCATAGTTGAAAACCTGAGGAACCAGAGGCCTGCTAATAACTATTTAACTCTTCACGTAATTTGCACCCTCTCTACTTGAATGTGGGGTGTGGGAAGTAGGAATATCTATGTATTTTTATTTGTGAAGATACTTATATATATTCCCGGGTCTCTGATATCTTATTGCATACAGAAATTTGAATTTGAAAAATCTCAACAGTCATGATTCGCTTATATGCTGTGTTGAACAAATATGGAAGAATTGTTTTCATGGTTCCCCGAAATTGTTTGTTTCTACACACAGGTTTTTGTTGCTAATCCTAACAAGCCACGAGAAGTGAAACTGATTTTGGCAAAAAACCATGAAAAGTTGTTGGAACTACTTCAGAATCTTTCTGTTGGAAAAGGCAAGTTCTTTGTGTTGACATCTTGTAGAGCCACATTGTCTCTCCTATCCTCCATTAAACTGTTTTCTCACGCGGTCATTTCTATTTTTTTTTTCTTGTTATTCTCTTTTAGGTTCCGAGGATGAACAGTTTGAAGAGGAAAAGGAACTGATCATGAACGAAATCCAAAGATTATCTAGCCTGCCAATCCTTGACCGTTAGGTCCTCGTCCTATCTTTGGTCCATCCTTTCCTTCTGAGATCTTGTTTTTGAGGTTCTTGCTAAATTCCATTGAAGAAATCAGAAATCCAGAGCCCACTTCATACAAAATATCTGGTACTTAACACCAAGGAATAGATAGTAAGAAAATTACACCCTGTAGCCCAGTTTTCTGAAGAGGCCTGAAGTAGATGTTTTGTGTCTATGCAGACTATATTTTGTTTGGAAGTGATGAGAGTGATTGAATTAACTTAATTATGAGCAATGAATTCCTGTTGCATCCTGTTACGGAGAACGATTTGTTCGTTCGTTAATTACGTGTTTCGAATAAATTTGTTCCCAATGGATTTTCATGGTCATAGTCAGCTTCACTTCCATTATGAATTCTGCAATAACTCTTTGGATTGGGATTTGATGCTAAAATTGATCATTTGTTCCTCTCCCTTTCCCTTTCCAACTCCAGACATTTGCTTATAATATACATTATTGCATTTCAATTCACATCCTGCCCTTTAAGAATGGTTTAATTGATAGATTTTGTATATCAATTCAAAGGTAGCATCAAAGTTCTGAGTACCATTTGCTTTCTACCTTCGTTATTTGCAGGATTTTGATATATTGTATCTATAAACATTTAGTTGAATTAAATCTGATCTAGTTATTTTAACTTTTGCGTATTATTATTATAGAAAAAAAATATAGTTTTACTCTAATGCAAGATTAGAGATTACATCGAGTTGGTCTGGATTCGATTTGTTGTCGGTTTATCTCGGTTTAATTTGGATTTGAAACTTGATTAGACTTAAACTTGTTTGAATAATTTAAAATGATATTATTTTAGAGAAATTATTTAAAACTAAAAGAAATATTATTTGGGGGAGTTTCTTTGAAATAATATTATTTCGTGGTAAAGGGTACGAGTCGTTTCTTCAAAAAGAACAAAAATAAAATAAAATTAGGCCGATTTTTTAATTGTGATTCTTTTTTTGGAAAATTTTTTTATTGTGTTTGTGGATATTCTTTAATGTCTTTCAAAAGAAATTGAAGAATTTCTTGAAATTCTTATAAGATTAGTTTCAGTCATAGATAAATTTTGAATTAATTCAAGTCAAATTTTAGGTTTTTTGTTATTTCCAAGCAAAATTAATTTGTTTGATTGAGATTATATCTAATTTGATTTAAACTTACAACTAAAAAATCAAACAAAGTTCGATAAAATTTGAATTTATCAAATTTTCAGTTAGATTTTCATCTTTTAAATTTGATCTATTTTAATAGTTTTAATTGTTAAAAATTAATCAATTTTGTAATTAATTGATCGATTTTTGTAAACTAATCGATTTTTATAAATTAAAATAAATTAATTAATTTTTATTTAATAGTCTCACTTTTTAATTAAAATTTAAATTAAAGATAATTTTTTTTAATTATATTTTAAATTATTTTAATTTTTAATAATTTTATGCCTATTTAATACTTCTAATTTATTTGAAATATTTTAAGATCGGATTCGGCCATTGCCACGCCTAATTGTTGTTTCCTGCTTTTGGCCTATAAGACTATCAACATATCTAAACTTCCATCTGCAGTTCTCTTTTGCCGTTTTACGTGTCTTCCACAACTCTCTCTCTCTCTCTTGTTTCCTTAAAACCCCCCAACGAATCCAAATGAATTTCTTTAACTCCGTCTTCTCCGACGATCCCACTCCACCTGATTCCCCCACCGCCGACTCCACCAACTCCGCCACGTGGTCCTTCGGCGGCTTTATCCAATCTCTCGCCGACACCTATCGGTCTGACTTGGAGGAGCTCGGATCCGGCCTGCGTAAAGAAACTGCTGTCCTCCGCGAGGTCGCTTCACGCGCCGTCAAGGACCTCCCCGTTGCTCTCGAAGCCGGCGCCTCCGTCGCTCAGAATTCCCTCGAAACAGTCGGCAAAGCAGTCGACGACATAGGCGCCACCGTTTCGGCTTTGATCATCCCTAGCGGTACGGGCTCCACCCTCGAAAGAATCGATCTTGATGATCGCGATCGTGAACGCAACAGCTCCGACATTGATCACAGCAGGAGCCAGCGTTTTGACGTGAAACGGTACAGTCGTTTCGATAATCAATTACGTGCAATACAGTGTAATTGGGATACTTATGGAGTAGAACCGGAGGATAAGGTGGAGTATGAGGAATGGAGAGCTGCATTTTGGGTTTTGGAACAGAGAAGAGAGGAAGTTTCAAACTTGATGAATGGGAATGGTGTAATTAGGGAAATCTTTGATGGGTTGGTGCCTGATAAGGTTGATGAAGATGGGTTTTGGAGTAGGTACTTCTATAGGGTGGATAAGTTTAAGCAAGCTGAGGAGGCAAGAGAGAAGCTTGTTAAGAGAGCCATAGCTGGTGAGGAAGAGGAGGAATTGAGTTGGGATTTTGATGATGGTGATGAAGATGGTGAATCGAGTGGAAATGTGGAGCTAGAGAGGAGGAAAGTTACTGATGAGAGTGATGAGGAGGTCAAGAGTAAAAAGGCCACTGATAGGGGTAATCCTCACTTGGAAGAAGAAGGTAAGGTTGATAATGAAGGATCCAGTAAAGATAGTGATCTCTCACTGGTCTCGAGCCAGTCATTGTTGGAAGAGGAGGAGGATCTTGGTTGGGATGAGATTGAGGATATTGGGAACAAAGAGCTATCAGCTGGGGGAGGAACAAGTGCAAGTGGAGTTGATTTGAAGAAGACTAAGTTGAGTGTTGCAGAAGAGAATGAAGATTTCAGCTGGGATATTGAGGATGATGATAGTGAAGCTGTGAAATCTTGATCAGCATGATCGTTATCATTTTTTATATGGTTTTACTGCCTAGTTCACTTTGTAGTTATTGTTCGTTCTGTATAGATTTCTGTTCTGTAGAATTGAACCTTCATTGATAGTAAGTAATTGGATTCATATTACTGTTATAGCTCAATAAAATACGCATTCATTACAATGTTAAGTTGTCGAGTTTTGGATTTTCTTGTCCATAACTGTGTTCTTACTTCTTGACTAATTTGTGCTGGTCTTGAATGTTCTAACCTGTTGATTGCCAAGCATTCTTATGTTGATCTTCTACACTATACAAAAATTTCAGCTGACAGGGAATACTTAGCAGGGTTGGCAATAGCTCAAGTCGGATCAGTTTCAGACTCAAAATATTTTTGTTTAGGGCTGAGTTCGGCTGAAATTTAGTCAACTCAAACATTATCCGTTGATTTCGGAACAGTATAGATGCGGATCCTTTTTGTCAACCGAGCTGTTGTGGTAAACAACAAAGTTGAAGGGTCTGGAGATCTCTAAATGTTGGAGGGAGAGCGGTACTAGGAAACCTGTCGATTACACGATTCATTTGAGGCCACTTCAGATTGATGGGGCTAGCCATTAAAGCTGTGTCACTGATAGGTACAAGTGCATGTGGTTTATCGAAACAGTACAAGAAAACCTGCATTTACATGATTCATTTGATGCCACTTCAGGCTGATGGGGAGTAGCCATAAAAGCTGTGTGTGTCATTGATAGCTATAAGTGCATACGGGTAAAAAGAGTCTCTTTACTGATAAAAAATAAGGTTGTATATTTTTAAATTTCCTTAAATCTTTATCTATCAGTGGCACATAGGGATAGCAATATGCTGATCAAACATATTTCAGCATATTGCTATCCCAATGTTTGATAACTACTCATATTGAATCTCAGTCAAGTTTGATCAAACATATTTCAAAATTGATGGAACTCAACAAAATTTATCAAATCCAAAATATCAAGTTTAATTTATTAATTTCCTCCAAACTAAAGCCCTAACTAAAACAACCAAAGCTCTTATTTTATGACATAGCTTTTTTGAGTGTCTTTCACATTCGACATCAAAATATAGCAACCAAGAATCTACAGCATTCTAACATTTGCTGGCTCATCATTTACTATGCAGAGCTATTCAGGAAATGAATCACAAACAGGCGTATCGTTCTACCGAAACACAGAACCATTATAGTAATGAACAATCTGCAGAGTATATCTATCTACTACAGGTGCTAAAAGTAAATACAAGTAGTAAAGAAGTTCAACAAAGTAGTAAAAGCCCGTTTAATACCGTTATAGTACCTTACAAGTCTCAAACAAATCATTCATTTATGAAAATTATTTTGCAGCTTTAGTTTTGCATGATAATCCCGTTTGATGACTGTTATCTGTACAATTAATTGTCTGCACTCCTCAGCACACGCATAATGGAGAGGAACAGGTTCAAGATGTCCAAATAAAGGGCAACTGAAGCCAAGATATACTCGTCATAAGTGTAGCGTTTGATCAAGTTATCGGTGTCGTAAACTATGTACCCGCTGAAGATCAATGCACTAATTCCACCGTAAACAGCAGTAGATGTTGAGCCAAGAGGGAAGAACACCTGCAACAAGATAAGAGTGAATCAGTAAAGTCAGAGAATTAACACATTATCTCACGGAAAATGTTAACATGTCAATCACAGAACTGCCCATGGGGCCCTTTTGTTGATTTCCCACTTGCTAATATAATCAAACAACTGCAATACATTCATTGAGAGCTTGCAGTCGCAATAAGCATACTCGTAAATCGTAATCATAAACTTTAGCATTTATCAGGGTTGGAATTCTTGTTGAACATTTAGAAACTTCAGTTGATCCAGTATTTTCATGGATTCTAAATCAATTGATGTATCCAAACCTGGATGAAACTGCTAAGGATCAGAATTATGAGTCCGGTGAACAAGATCGGTCCAAGGAAGCTGAAGTCCTGACCCTTCTTAGCAGCCCAGAAGGTGTATCCAGTTAGGGAAAGAACCACAGCCGATGTAAGAATCAAGGCTTCAAGTACAATTTTTCCTAAATCACATACAATTCAAAGAGATTATCAGAGACAGAACTACAGAAACTCCAACTTCGCAAAGATTCAAAAACAGACAAAGAAACGCAAGGAGACACACCGTCTGTATTGGCACAGCTTGCTCCGACGAGAAAACTCAGTGACACGGTGAAAACTCCAAGAAGGATAAGATTCACCGGATGTTTCTGATGATACGCGTGCAAAGCCATAACCACTGCAACAATTTCGATTCGTAATTTAGGGAACCAATTGTCCAAAACCCATAATTGATTAATCGTAATAACCAGGAGAATAAAATGAAAAACGAAAAAAAATCAAGCTTTGCAAATAACCACATACCAAAACAGAAAATATAAAGAAACCCTAAACTTAATTGACCAAACGCATAATTGATTAATCATCGTGTGATACGAAAATGTAATCAAAATTCAATCTTTAAAAAACCCCACAACTAAAAAATGAAATGAAACACAACAAAAAGAATGGAGATCTGGAAAGGACAAAGACGTACAGAAAAAGGGCAAGATGCAGAGAAGCAAGAGCAGGCCGGCGCTGCCTCTTAGCAGGTCATTGATAGGGGCGTAGAGGACGGTGACGGCGGAGACGACGGTGGTGAGGACGAGCTGTACGGAGAGGATGCTGTAAACCTTGCGGATCAAGCCCCATCGGAGCTGGTTCTCGCCGAGGCCGAGACCCGGGTACAGCGTCTCGCCGTTTCCGCTCTCAAGGTCAACGTCCTTGTTGCTCACGCTCTTGAATCCGTACATTTTCTTCGCTGCTGTACCAAAAATGTCCTCTTTGTTTGCTTTATGTGAGTTTCGGAGGAGAAGACAACCGAAGTTGGTATGTCCTTTTTTTAACTTTTTTTTTTCACCGAAGTTGGTATGTCTTGATCTAGAGAGACGGCTGTACTTGTTTTGGAATTGTGACAGGCCAATCATAAATTAGCGTGTGGGGTCCACAAGTGAAATAGTTAATCTTAAAGCTAATTCATCCCTTTTTATTAGTGTTTAATTATTATTAGTGATAACAATGAGACTTAAGGTGTTCAATCCAAACTTAATTGACTCAAAATTCGATTTCAAAAATAATTTTTTTAAAATATTTTTATGATAATTTTTTCAATTCGGGTCCGAATTTAAAATAAAATTCGATCGAGATTTAAAAATTATAAAGATAAGGATGAATTTAAAAATTATTATATATAATAATTAATTTTTATCAAAACAATACACAATAGGCTATTTTATGTCTATTTAACAAATTACTAAAACTATTTTTAAATATTAAACCATATAATTTCAAAAATAATTGTGGCTTACAATTATATTGCAAAATACAAGTTTAATAAAAAATTGCAACTAG
>JANZLX010000213.1:45992237-46017682 GCA_025531955.1 Erythroxylum orinocense | reverse complement strand
CCACAATAGAATAAGGAGATATATCTTGGTGTTTCCAGCAAAAAAGGTTACGATGAAACCATAAGCTCCAGCAAATAATAAGGGCTCTATCTCCAAGCACAGACCTATCTACATGAAGCCAATCCACAATACACTCTTTAACGTTATCATAAATACTCACAAGAACTTGCTGTTGTTATTCTTTATATACGTATTGGGTAAATCTTCATAATGACGTAATAGTCTGCGAATCATATTAATTGAGGATTTCGTACTAAACAAGCCTTGTACGACAGGCTCAATTAAAAAAGCATAAATTAGGAGATTTGAAAATAAGATCTTTTGACTCCATGCCCCCCACTCTATCAACTCAACCATTCATAAAAGGTGAGTCCAGATTCTCTGTCTAATATTATGGTGTTTTATTGTGTCTAATAAATTTCAACTATTTATTTATGTGGATCTCGCATGAAACCCGCGTGAGGTCCGCAAAATAAATAGCTAAAATTTTATAAGACAGAATAAAACTGGATAGAGGATCTGAATTTCTAAAAAGCATGTTATGGAAGAAATGAAAATTGGTCGGATCAATCTGTCTTTTTGAGTCAGGTTTGACATCGACTCTTTAGGCTTGATTTTGGAACTCGATTAAATTGAACTTTATTCATTAAGTTAGAATTAGATTTGATTCGAAATATACTGTTTTATTTATCCTTTTTTAAATATATTTTTATATAATTTTTTTATTTTATGCTTAATTAATAAAAGATTTGGGTATTAAATAGAAATAACAATGTTTGGTGAAATTGGGTTTTAATAAAATAATATTATATGGAATATCATATAATCGGGTTTTAATAATCAAACTCGAGTTGGATTAAATTAAATTAATCAAACATTAAGTTTATAAAATTAGAGTTTGAGCCTAAACTCTCTGTTAAAACGACGTTGTTTGTGGCTGTAGACTCTCAGAGACAAACTGAAGATTAAGAAACTATGGTTGCAAGTTGCAACCATTAGAAATTCTCAATCAAACGAAAGAACACAAGAAAAGCTTTTGAATAATTACAATCAGAATCTGAAACAGTCAAGCTTGATTCGAGAAGAAGATTTAGATTATGATCAAGCATGGAGCTCAGGTACTGTTCAAACTCTTCCTGTCAGACTCCTGAGTTGCCTAAGAGCATCTTCCAACCCAGAATGAATAGCAGCAACGCAGAACAATTGGCTGACACTCGCCATTATGGTCACCACTTCCAGTGTTCGCTGTTTAGACAACATTAAAATTACAATGTCAGGATTGGTTTGTTCATGTCCTGAGAAGTTTTTAAGGTAACGATGATGATTGAAACGACTGCATACCAAGTTTGAGTCCGTCCAGCCAAGGTCTATCTCTTTACTAGCGAACCTGCAAATGAGTTTTTGAAGAGAACCTAATGAAATTTGCTGAATTTGATCATCTATCTTCTCAGGGAATTCAGATGGGGAAGACGATGAACGTAAGAAAAATTCGAAATGAAATGATTTGATACTGACCCCATGGCTAATAGTGTGAAGGCCATGCTTGTCAGAGAGGAAGTAGTTGCTGCTTGCAGATGTGGAAGGTTCAATTGAAGAAGATTATGGAGTCCGGTAAGTGAGGTAGTGATGCCGACAACACCGGCAAGGAGAGCGAAAATGACGAAGAAACCGGTCACCGTGTTTCCAATTGGGAAGTAGATTGGGAATATGCGAGCAGGGACTGGTAAAGCAGATGCTGCATATACATACAAGATAGTGCGAAAGGAAGTTAGCAAAATTTCCAGGAAAATCCTGCATGATTGTGCTCCACAGTGGTCCAAAACTTTACCTGTTTCTCGAGAAAGTTCAATCCCATGATTCATTGCCCATGTGGCAATCACTGTCATGATGAAATAGAGCAGAACATTGAGGATTAGGAGCACGAAGGCTGTTGATTTAGATGCTCCAGAAGCCATAGCCTAGAGCTTAAAAGCTGGAAGAGAGAGAGAGAGCTTGATCCGTGTCATAGCAGAAGAGGGCTTTTTATGCAAGGTGAAGTTATTTGTTTTCAAAGGAACACCCTTTAATTCCTTAACCCTTTCTGGGTTTGCCTCATTGAACAGAAAGGAATCTAAGTTTTCAATTGGAATTCTTTTGTTTGCTTAATCAAATCTTTTAGCACATCAAGTTTTGTGGAATAATCAACTTTTTCATTCTCAGAAGACAAAGAAGGAATAAAGTGTTACGTGTAATCCTCAATCTAATTCCAGATACTGTTAAAAATCTATTCTTTTTGGCTTCTGGACAGCCTTTAGAACAAGACATTCATGATCTGTCCGGTTCTAGTTTAACAACTTATGACAGAACTCAATTCCAGCTACTGGATATTTTTGCCTGGATGGAGATAATTTATGTTCCTTGATGGTATAGGTGCACCTTTGGCCTGCAAGAAGTGTCAATTTTCAGGAGAACCAATCTACATTTGGAATAAACTTCAAGCATCCGAGCTTCAAATTGCTTGTCGAGATCACGTTATAGTTAAGAACATCAAGAATAAGGTTGTATGTGATATTCTTGGAAGAATGGTTTAAGAAAAAGATTAAGTAAAGATCACTGGGGCACGGCTTTATTCTGAGAATATAGAAGAGATTAGGAGGTCGGACAGGTAGTTTCACAGTTACCGTAAACGGTAGGCAGATCAGTGACATTTGACCGAACTGTCCGTTAATACACAGAAGCTGCCATAAGTAACAGACTTTATGCTCCAATGCAGGAAAGAAAATTTGATGCAAGTTTGAAACAGATTAGCTCTTTCGGAGAGCCTTTAAATGGAAGAACCTTAATCATCATCCAAAATTTAAAGTTGACAAGATTAAACCATGTCCCACCAAACTGGCATACTAGTTAATACAACAGTAACTCCCTGGGAAATATCATCTGTTCAAAGAACTCTTGAAATCATCAGATATGCAGGACAAAACAGAGCACAAATCAAGTTTTCCCTTGGTCAATAGTACGATCAATGTGCCAGAAACAAAGAAAATCCAGGTGATGACAGCAAAAGAAAAGGTAATAAAATGATCGGAAAAGCATTTGAGGAAAGATCGGAACATAACTTAGATGGCTGAAACAACAATGCAACTCACTCCATAAGCTGGCACTAGAAGACAATTCTATCCAAAGAATGCCTTCTTTCTAAGAGAATGTTTTCCAAGCTTTGGCATTGATGCCTACTCAAACAAGGTCCTTTATTTACAAGTCTTCTAAGAAAAGGAGATGTTTTGAGATACGGGCCAACCTAAATCAAGCAATTGCTTCACCAGTGCCTTCAGGTTGTTTTTCATCAATTATCTTTACATTTTAAGAGCCAATTTCTGAGCAGCAATGGCTTCAGCCTCAAGTGTTGGCTGCCACAAAATTGTTGTCTCTGCCAGTAATGAGATCACAACATAAGGGTCCATGTTCGAGGCTGGTCGTCGATCTTCCAAGTAACCTGTGCACAGGATAGCAGCTCAGGAATTAGTCAAATACGCTGGTGATGATTCTGGTGACAAGTCCACAGAAAGGAACGACAAATACAAAGATGATATGTAAGGTACAGATAGAATGAAACTAAAGATTGTTGCACTGTGGTTTAAGATCTTCAGTTTGATGTCTTAAACCAAGCAAAGGTGATCAGCAATCACAACATCCTGCTATAAAGATAAGGTTTGTATATTGATTGTGTGATGAATCAAGGAAGTTCTGCAGAGCTATTAGGATGACAATATAACTTAAACTTTCTAATCACACTCCTAATGTTAAATGTGGAAGTTGGTAATCAGTATCATACACATAAATACCTTTTCCTTCCTTCTCAGTATCACGTCCCACTCGGACTGAACATCCACGATTAGCCACACCCTAAAAGTTGAATAATTTAGAAACTTATTGGCAAATATTGAAAAGAATATATTTTCATGAATGTTATCCATTTCTTCTGAACTTACCCAAGAAAATGTGTTAATGTTGGCTGTTTCATGCTTTCCAGTCAACCTTCTTTCATTGCCTTCGCCATATGCACTAATATGTTCCTTATGGCGAAGGGATAGGTTCAAGATTGCCTTCTTTATTACTTCAAAGCCTCCTTCCTCCCTCATGCTCTTTGTACTGTAAGGCAAATAGTGTGATAAGTACAATCACTTTCATAACTCTAGCTAGCCTTTCTTTTGGTAAGTGCTACAATTTAAGAGAAGTTTCTTATTGCCTGTAGTTAGTGTGGCAGCCTGCACCATTCCAATCACCCTGTTGAAGTAAAGAGAAGATGAATAAATGCAGCAAGGGGAAAAGGATAAGATAAGCACAATAAAGAATTACATTACCTCTATTGGTTTCGGATCAAGTGTGAGTACAACGCCTGCTTGTTCAGTGATTCTCTGTCACAGGATGAATAGAAGCAGGTCAATACTTGAAAGAGGGGAATGTCTTTTCCAATTCTAGTTTTCAGTACCCCAAATTTGTTAGTCTTGTCTCATCAAGGCCAGACATTATGCATCAAAACCAAACATTTCAAAGTGCAGCAAATATTACAGAAAAGATGTCAGCAAGATACTTTAACGATTTAAAAATGAAAAAGTTTAGAAGATCTGTCACTGACTCACTGCACAATGCTGATTTGCTCGTGAAGGGTAACTATACGAGGGCTCATAGCAACACTCGGTATGTTTTATCCAAGTATAAGAATCTTTTGTGGAGCTTATCTCTTGCTATCAAGGTCATTTGTCTATTCACAGAAGAATTATGAATTACCTCAAGAATGTATCTTGAACACCATATGTGATCTCCAGCATCAATGCCTACACTTGGACCTACCTGATACTCCCACTGCATGAGAAAACAGACTTGGATAGTTATGCGATAATTATGAAAGGCTTGGATAGTCATGACAACTAATTCTGATATATGAATTGTGTGCAACAATACAAAAGCAGTCTCAAATAGCTGATGGTTTCAGGCATACCTGTCCTGGCATGACCTCTCCATTGGTACCACTGATGTTTATTCCAGCATACAAACAAGCTTTGTAGTGGGCATCAGATATATCACGTCCCCAAGACTTATCTGCCCCAACTCCACAATAGTAAGGACCCTGAGACAACCACACTCTATATTACATTTCACATAACTTCATAGCATAACATTTGGATTTTAATACAAGGATTGCTACCTGAGGACCAGGGTATGCTCCTACAGGCCAACCCAGTGGCCATTTTACATTTGGTTGAAGTAAAGTGTACTCTTGCTCAATCCCATACCTATTAGAAAGATGGGAAATACCAAGACAAACTGTCTTAACAAATCTTTTATGACTGAATGATTCACATGACAAGATATCTATCATCAGTATGAAAACACAAATACATTTGAAATGATTGCCAAGTTTAACAACAACAAAAATGCTGATAAAAGACAAAATGATGAAACATCAATGACTATAACCTGCAACATTTCAACTGAATGGGTTTTGTTAGCTTGGATTTGTAGTCAGAATGAGAGGAAACTGAGAAAGGCATACCATGGAACTTCACTAACAACCTTCGGGTTGCTGAAAATCTCAGCAGCTCGGTGACGTTTGTTTGTAGGGATGGGCTCACCCGCCGGAGTGTAGGTATCACAGATGACCTATTAGAACAAACAATGTCAATAAATTGAATGATTGACAGGGTACAATTTCCAGTTAGGGTACAGAGAACACCTAGTTGACACTCACCAAGATGTTGTTGCCCCCGCGGAATGGGTCCTTAAATATTGCCTGTGGGCTGCAGTCAATGTTAAGTTAAATGCTAATGTAGGATATGAGAAACCAATAAAACCAAATCTCAGTTGTTTCTTGATAGACTTACTAAAGAATAACCTCACTGTCATCTCCTGGTGCTTGTCCAGTACTTGATCCATCATAGTTCCATTTGGGAAGCTCAGATGGATGTTCCACAGGCTTTGATATAGTCTTAAGCAAACATAAATAGCAACGACGAAAGACATTAGGAAGTAAAAATTAAGCCAAACTATGACCTTGAACTTTATCAGCAAAGCATTTCCTTACCCTTGACTTGCTACGGAGATCAGTGCCAGATCCTCCAACCCTGTTTCAAAATTCAAATAATGCAGATTGTTAGCCCTAAAGACGTGCAGAGGTGTAACTAGCAAAGTCATTAGAAACCAGTACGAGAGGAATTGGTTTAACCTCAATGACATAATTAACAAAGATAAGTAAGTATTACATGTCCAAGACTTGCATTCCATTACAAAGATAAAAATCAAGATGAGAGTATTCAGGAACAGAACTTTACCAAATATACTCAGCAATGATCTTGTCAGTGTATGGAGTAACATCCAAATTTAGAAGATCCTCTATCCTATTGACAGTGCTATTTTCTGATTTCAAAGCAAACACTCTAAATTTGGTAGAGCTTCTAGCCGTCCCTTTCTTGTTCTGCTTCAACAAGAAAGAACTCCACATTTTGGCAGTAATGGGACTTGCAGGCATTGAGTTCCTCGTAATTCTCATCTGCCACTGTGAAGAAGGTGCCAGAATCTGTGCCATTTTCACCTACTCCTCGCTTGAAAATTACCACAATATAACTTGAAAACTTAGCACATGGAAAACCAATAAAATAACAGCTCATGAACCAGGTTGAACTGTACACAAAAACAATTATAAAATTGTCCATACAAATTACTATAGGTTCAGTTGTACAGACAACTCAAAGTTTGCAGAAACACTTGTTGGAGCCATAACATAACAGTGGATCAACTTCTATATTCCTCAAGAACTAGGCCTATAACATTTACCAACTTTCTAGATCTGTTTATGTTATCCATGTTCGTCCTGTTGGATGATTTGCAAGTTGAGGTATGAAGAAGAATTAAAACCAAGCTGCTTCAATTCTTCCCAGTTTAAAACAGATCCTTCCCTTCATGATATTTCATCGTACCACAACTCAACGTGTTTCTTTTTCATTTCATCCTTTCTGGGAATGAAGAGTAACCCCACGTCCATGTCAAAGCCCCACCTTTTTGTTCCAAAGAAACAAAAAGAAAGGATCTTTGTTGCTCAAATGTGCAAGTCAAAACATATTATACCAAGTTATAGCTGAAGTCTATCAACTCCTATAGGGTGATATCATTTTGTTGTGTCCAATGGCATAAAGCTCACAAATAACTCTAACAAAAATGATACCAACTCTAACCAAAGGTCGAGACGCATAATGTTTACTGATGCAACATAGCTACGGTGGTTCAACTTATGTTAAGCAAACTTCCACGGGATGTACCAGACACCACCACTTTACTTTCTCACAAAAAAAAACCGTAACAAATAGAGAAGCTACAGTAAACAGCAGAAACTTCACTTTATTATCCACAGTTTCAGACTTTTTCATGTGTCAGAGACCAATAGGCCATTTTAAAGTTGGCTCCTTTTACCCTTGTACATTATGACCACCCCCAATGAACGCACGAAAAAGTTGACATATGGAAGAAAAATAATGATATTCACCTGCAAACCAAACCGCCAGAAAATGGCTTGAGGAACAACCAGATATTGGCCTAGGAGTAGTTGGATCTTCAATAGGCAAAGAAAAGACTTTTGGAAATAAAGTATGTTAAAACTCAAGAAGAGAGGCTTTTAATGGCCAAAACAAAAAGAGGGTAGCTGGCTTTTCCCGTGTAGATAGGGGTATGTGGGTGAGTGGCCGAAAATGGCTTCTGGTCTCTTTACAAACACCAAGAGAAGGTTGGACTTACAATATTTTCTCAAGATAAGGTCATAAGCTCTGGGTCATTTTCTACCAAAAAAACTACATTTTCTCTTGCAGGCTTTCTAGTTTTCTAAGTTAAACATGGACCAAACTCATGCTTCTCAGTTCTAAAACTGATAAATCCTAAGGATAAAACAAGGAGGCGACACTAAGCACTAAGCTCAAACTTCTTTTGATTTTGACTAAGTCAAAGGAATCAAAGTCTGTATTTGAACCAAACCATTTAGATGGTAATGTAATCTTCAAGATTAGAAAATGTTTCAGTTAGCCATTTCCAAGAAGCCTAACAAAAACTTGATGATTACAATAATTATTGCACTTTTAGGGCCACTTTAGGTGTGGAGTCTCAAACTAATGGTTGGTTGCACACATCAGGTGCCCTGTTTTAACCACAGATATTGGGAATCTAATGACTGACAATCCTTGTTTGATGTTTTGTCGTTTGGGTATTGGTTCTAGTGAATATAGCCGACTTGATGTTTACAACAAGAAAGGTTCTTTATGTACAAGACTTACTATAGTTTCCTAGCTTCAAAGCTCATCATAGGAAGAATCTTCCATCGCTATTCATTAATTGTCCATCGAACGTGAAACTTAAGAGGAATTAAGGCATGGAAGTGCATGGCATGTTAATGTTGTCATCTCAAGAATCATTCTTGTTCAAGAGTCAACAAAATCCACCAATCCTTAAGAAGATTGGTAAAGGGTCTTATCAATATAAGACTCGGGTTTAAATCAAATATAATTTTACCCTTTAATTTAGTTTGATCCAAATTATTTTTTTATTAGTTAAATTCAGATTTATTGAATTTATAACAAGTTTAATCGAGTATGAATTTTTCTACCATCCCACCCTTACCCCTAATCATGATTGGAGAGACAATCAATGGTGTGGTTATGGTAGTTGGTATGGTTATACTCTACCCGCCATTGGTACACATAATACTAAGACCAAGTTGACATTGGTGGAAATATGGCATGATATTGGTTGATGCTTATGCATCAAGGGAGTTCCAAGAAAGGTATATGCTCCTTCCATCTCTTTTTCATTTTATACACTTTCTTTTTAGGTCAACCATGTCCATTGGCACAAAGTCAGGCAGCCTTAACAACCACCAGCAGCCATTAAAGAATTTATAGGTGGGGATGTTACTTGGATTGATGTAAGTTAAACTGTATTCATTTTGAACTAATAATAAATTAGAGTAAATATATTATTCTCCTTATTTATACTATTTTTCCTTTTCTATTTGTTAGAAAACATATATAATTAATGAACATCGAGATACAAACTAAATTCTTTGTTTACCACAAATATTTTTGGTGTATGGTATTAGAGTATCCCATATTGATTAAGCATAAAAATGTTAAAGGGTTTATAAGTGGTAATAGTCAACTATCCAAATGACTACTTCCAGTCATTTTGACAATAGTCAACTCAACCCCAATTCTAATATGGTATCAAAGCCAATGATTTGGTCTGGTTACTATTATGTTTATTTCAAATGACAACTGGATGTCCAATCTCAGCTGCACTTGAGGGAGAATATTAGAGTATCCCATATTGACTAAGCATGAAAATGTTAAAAGGTTTTTAAGTGTTAAGGATCAATTATCCAAACGACTAGTTCTAGTCATTTTTGCAATAATTGACCATAGTCATTTTAGTAATAGTTGATCAAAGCCCAATTCTAATATATGATTGTATTTCTAATCAACTTATCCATACATATTATAACTATGAAATTAAGCTCGTACCAAGAAAAAAAGTAAAAAATTCATCATTTTAGTTATTTTTGTAAATGTATTAATTATAATGAACATAAAGAATATTAAAATAATAATTAAATAACTAATTTTATTACTAAAAATACAAAATAATAAAAAGTATAAACTCTTGTTATTATATTAATTAAACTCATGTTTAACTTAAAAATTACTTTCTCGTATATATTAAATTAAGCTCGTATTAAAAAAACAAAAAATAATTATTTCAATTTTATTTATAATTATTATGACCAATATTGTGTGATTATTCGCATATATTATAAATTATTTATTATTCTTCTTGAATAATTTAAATAATAGTAATTATACTATTCAAAAGCTTATTAAAATAATAACTATTTTTTATTCTTAAAGCTACAAAGTAAGAAAAAGATAATACTCTTTCAAGTTTGGTCTAGGGTTCTAATTTTGGTGATGCCAAATGGGACGCAGTCCATTCAACCCAACAAGTAATGACACCACAAAGCACAAAGAGGATATTTTGCATTGCAATTGTATAATTATGATAATTTTATAATGTATGTTATAAAATTATTAATACTAATTTTATTATGATAATTTAAAGAAACAATTTTTATAGAGTGAAGAAAAGAAGAAGAGTCCAAGTGGGAGGACAAGGAGAGCAGTATCAAAAACTAGAATCCCTGCACCTTTTAGGCTTTAAGAGCAAGGCATGTATTAACTTGAAAGAAAAGACTTTTGCATGTTTCTTTTTCTCATCTCATTCTTGTCCCATTGAATCATTCTCTAAACCACACACATGTACATGTCCAGTCAGTGTTTTCTCTGTTTTTTCTGTTGCTTTACTCTTTCTTCTCCTTCCTCTGGCTCGTAATTTACTCCTTTTTAAAAAATATATATATATGTTCTTGCTAGTTGTGTCCAACCCTCTCTGTTACACTATTTTATTGGCTAAAAACAAGCTAGAAGACAAGTGATACAAAGAGAGAAGTACAGAGAGAGAGAGAGAGAGAGAAGAGTTTTGTGGATTTGAATCTATAGTATGGAGCAGCTTGTCAACTTTATTATACGGCCTCCCAGGTGAATGATTTGCCACTTCTTGTTTTAATTTTGGTTTTTGTGGTTGAATTGCTACATGGGTATCTTTTATTTAGATTGTTTTGGTCTCTGGGAAGTTGAGGTGGGGATTTTGAGGACTGGGAAGATGATGAATTTTGGATCTCCTTTGGTAGATATCCGAATACAAATCAAAAGTTGAAACCTTTTTGGTTCCTCTGCCCAATCCTTGCTTTCTGGGTGAGTTTGTTGGATTACGACCGCTAATGAATCTGGAATTCAAGTTTTGATCTTTGCTCAATCTGTTCATAGATATCAATTGAGCTGGTAAATTTCTGATATGGGATTTGGAAAGCCTGAAAGGTTCGTGTGTTCAATTTGAACAGAGTACTAGATCGAAATCTCATAATTCCGGATTGACATAGGCCTGGGGTGTCTGTATGAGTTAGGTTCTCAAGAAACGAGAATTTGTGTATTTCAGTAATTTGCTCCTTGTCAGAGGATTTCTAATTAATTTTAGAAAGTAGAAATTACTTTTGCACAAGATCCCGTATTTTATGACTTTTGATTTGATTGAAATTTTTTTACATTTTTATGATAGTTCAAGTGTATAACCTTGAAATAGTCATTTTTGTCTATTCAGGTAGTTTTGTAATGACATGGATAGAGATTTTGATAGGCCTAGCTTGTGAAATACAGCTCCTTTTAGTTCCTCTGCATTTATTGCCTTGTTCTTTGTCCTTTTGGAGTAGTACATGTGATAAGCACGGACCAGAAAGAGATTTCTTAAGGTACAATGCGGATGTGGTTGACTGTGAGATGAATAATGTTAAAAGCTGAACATTGTCTAGATCTTGATACAATCTATGGTTTGAAAGATGAGTCTAGTCACTGAGTCTTTGACTGCAGCTTTTATGTTGAATTTAAATTTGCAATGTTTGATGACCTTTATACTTAGTAAATAGTTTTTTAGAAAGGCCATAAAGCCTTGTAATAGTAATCAAAGACTTAACAGTTTAAGAAAACCATGCAGTAAATAGTTTCTTAGAAAGGCCCTAAAATCTTGTAATAGTAATCAAAGGCTTAACAGTTTAAGAAAACCATGCTTTTCTACAGATGTAAGTAAATAGTCCATAGAAACAAAAAGTTATTGTCCGGACAAAAAGAATGAATAACTAAACAAATACATGTCAGCCCCGAACCTGTCCATTGTTACATTAGTTCCTTTAATTTGCTAGCAGATGTTTCAGACTGACCACTCTACTTGCATAGAGAGACTGAGACATTACTTTGAAGTGATAAGTCTTAATGCATGACACTTCTAGGGCATTTGTTACGGGCTATGGGTTGTTTCCTTGGCATTGGATGACAATATATGCTTGTTTTATCTTGGGAAGATTGTGAATTAATTTGATGCTTTTTTAACTCTCAATTTTTGGTGCCTATACATATTTTTGTACCGCAGAGCTGAGTATAATCCCAAACATGATTTGTTGGATCAAGAGTTCATGCTAAGAGGGAAATGGTACCAAAGAAAAGATCTGGAGGTAATTGACTGCTTTCTGTGTAGGAAATGGAGATTGATTTCCGTTCTATCTTCTTGGGTTTTGAGGCTTAGTCTTTTTAAGGAAGATGGCTGTTGAACTTGCAAAATACGTTACTTTTTTTTTTGTTACCGTTGAAAATTGTACTTCTTTTCTCCTTTCCATAGTGAGAACCAAAGTGATAAGTGTACATGGCTTATGAACTGCTTTAATAAGCCAGAAATTTCCTAAGGTTTGTGAACTTCTCTTGTCTAGGAAATTCTATTTACTGGACACCATTCCATTGAAGTCATTAGTGTGCTGTTTTAATGTAAATTTTTTAATGAGTTTCAGTTTTTACATACGAAGTAAACAACCCAATTGATGACTCTGAGATATGAATGATTTGATTTGTCTTAGTTTGTAGGTTCCATCAATCTTTATCTTGAAATGAATAAATAGGTGAGAAGGGTAAGAGATTCTTTTGTTTTCCTTTCCATAGAAAAATGTTTATCTTTGGAAGTCATACATTCCTAAATTTTGTGTTTCTGTTAGCTACTAACTGTCCACCCTTCATTTTAGCCCACTCGTACACATTACCAACGACTTTTTGTTCTCTCCTTTCTAAGTTCCCTAGATAAGTCAAACATGTCTTTTTCTTGCCAGTTTAAAGACATGAAGTCTTCCATTGGTGACCACTTTTATACTAAGCAGCTTTGGTTGCTGTGCAGATTAAAAACAAACGGGGAGAAGTTCTGCAGTGTAGCCATTACATGCCCATTGTTAGCCCCAAAGGAAAGCCGCTTCCTTGTGTGATATATTGCCATGGAAATAGGTAACATGGCATAATGGATTATTCTAGTTATAAATTCTCCTTTCTTACAATGGTTTAGGCATTTCATTTTCTTGCTAGTTGAAGAAGATTGTAATTTAGTTTGGAAATTATAACTCTTTAAAGGCTGTGGCTTTTATGTCTGAAGATAATCTGATTTACTTGTATGAAAAGCTATTTAACTGGGCATGTTGGTGTTCCAGGATCCCACTGGTGTGGGGGGAAGTGGCTCTAAGTACTTTAATCAACTGACAGTTCTGAAGGATTGAAGAGCCATAGGAATTATTAGACTCTTTTTTCGTGGAATATGTCGCTGAATGGAAGTGTGTGTTTACTTTTGCAGTGGGTGCAGGGCAGATGCCAGTGAAGCAGCAATTATTTTGCTGCCTTCAAATATTACCGTTTTTACTGTTGATTTCTCGGGATCTGGAATTTCTGGTGGGGATCATGTTACACTGGGGTGGAATGAAGTAGGTCATTCTGATTTTGTGTTCCTACTCCATCATTGTGTAACTTTATATGGTATTGGGTCAAGATTACAGCTCATATTTTGACGAGAAGCTAAAAGGCAACCTAGTCTTTGTGCAGCACATCTCCAATTTATTAGATCATCTATTACCAACTTCATTTCTTAGTTGTCATCTCACATTCTTGTTTGTTCTGTCCAGAAAGATGATCTCAAGGCAGTGGTTGAATACTTGCGCGAGGATGGAAATGTTTCTCTGATTGGGTTGTGGGGCCGTTCAATGGGTGCTGTCACTAGGTTCTGTTCAAGTTTCTTCTGCTTCTTCTTTTTTTTTTTGTTAGCATGTGCAAATTCTTCAACATGGAGTCTTTGCTTTCATGGTCTGCACAATCTTGCTTTGCAAATTTCATTGCATTCTGCATTACTGGCAATTTATGCTTCTGTAATCAATTTACATACTCCAATAAGAATCAACTTTTTTCTACTCTGTTGTTCATTCTAGGTCCATGCTTGATTCGACTTGGTATAATGCTGAGGCTTTCTTCATCTTTTCTGTCTTTATGATTGCGTTGTATCTTGCAGCCTTCTGTATGGAGCTGAGGATCCATCAATAGCAGGAATTGTTCTTGATAGTCCATTCTCTGATTTGGTTGACCTGATGATGGAACTAGTGGATACCTACAAAATTCGTTTACCAAAGTTCACTGTAAGCGGATCCTTTTGGCCATATTGTAACTATTCTAACAAGCAGTTATGTTTTCCATGCTACATGTTTACAATATGTAAACAATAATAGAACTCAATATTCATGTTATTTCGTGTGAAATAAGGCTGTTAGTGACTTGTGTCGACAATGTTCTTGAAAATCTTTTGCTGCATTTTGGCAGATTAATTCTTAGAATTACTTGCACTCATACATATGAAAGTGGATCTGTGTTGCATGCATTTTCGCTTTTCTTCTTTAGTTTTCTTTTTCCTAATTTGACTTGGAAAAAGCAAGCTTTCTTCCCTGCATAATCTTCCCCTGGTTGAAACTTGGTTTAAAATTTTGCTTGTGGCTGAATAGTCATATTATGGGCCAGTGAGCAACCTCTTTCGCAAACCATGTTTAATATTTCAAATATCATATTAGCCATGATTGTTATTTATATGTTGCAATGGTGCACCTTGCATTCTGCACTATACAGAAATATATAGTGTTGACAAGTTTTACCATTTATCTCAGTCATTGCCATTCAAGAGATGGTGACTGCTCAGATTTTCATTGCTTACATTCAATAACCGTATATGAGAATTTCATCGCATAGAACTCAAACAGAAAAACCAAAATATTAGTTGAAACGGATGTGTGTGGAATATAAATTTCTCAACCGTATGACTCAACAATCTTTTCTGAAGATATGTAAAAAGAAAAATCTGCAAACTCGTCCTTGTGGTTATAATGCTAAAATATCAAGTCGGTTCGTTCATCTCTTGATGTTGGTTGTTGCAGACCTCTTGAATCTTCTATTTACCCATTTCGCTTTTCCTTGATTTGGTATTATTTTTATTTGTCTGGAATACATTGAAGTAAAGCTGTACTGTTCTTTTTTTTATTATGTTCCTAGGACTTATATTTTCTCATGTTGCTGTCTTTTAGGTGAAATTTGCAATTCAATATATGCGAAAAGCTATTCAGAAGAAGGCAAAGTTTGACATAATGGACCTCAACACTATTAAGGTCAAGTTCTTTCAGGAACTTGTAGTTCTTTGTTGGCTTCTATATTTACAGACACCTTACTCATATTGTTAATTTTGAAAGCAAATTATGAAGAACTTTTGCGTTGTATAGTGAAGCTTCTGGTTGACTTCTTTGAGCTTACTTCTGTGGCCATCTCAGTAATCGTGCCATTTGACCTGGCGGCTATTTTACTCAATAATCTACCTTTTTTGCTTATAAATCACATTGAAACATATGAAATCATCTTATATTATTATAAGTTTTGATTCTGAATCATTTCACAAATCCAATTTGTTTTATTGGAGCTGCAGTCTCTAATTTATCATATTTTTTGGTTTAGCTCTGTTGTCTGTTTGCTATCTATGCTAAACTGTGTCAGAAACAGTCTGACTAAAATACAAATGTCTCTGTACCATTATGTTCACTGTTGTGTATAAAGTTCAGGAAATTGGTTTATTAGATAGCAGCAGTAAGCAATCTAGCTGTCTCTGTCGGACTTGATAACTAAGAAATGCTTCTGTTATGAAACTGGAAGATGAAATGATATTTTATATCATTGCTTTTGAGATCTGGAAGTTCTCTTCTACTTGAGAAACTGACAACTTGCCCCGCTGTACAAAGGTGGCAAAATGTTGCTTCGTTCCTGCATTGTTTGGGCATGCTACAGATGATGATTTTATTCAACCCCATCACTCAGACCGGATATATGAAGTTTACATGGTACATTTTTCTTCCTGTTGGTTATTAAAATTTAAGTACTAGTTCTTAAATTGAGATTTACCATTTAACTAACTTGGTCCCAATACTCAAATCTTCTTGTTCTTTTGAAGATGCTTACCAAAAAGCTCATATTATTAGTGGCCTTCTGAAATTATTTGTTGGATTGTTTGCCGGTGCCATGGGGTGGTTGGTGTAGGGAGCTTTGATTCCGTGATATTATACTTCAACATAAATATGAATTTAAGACCTTGTTTTAAGTGAATTGCAGATTGCGTTCTCTTTCTAGAGTGATGATCTTGAATTTTGTTTGTCTCGTTATAGTACTGCATACTAAACACATTCTGCAGGGGGACAAGAATATTATCAAATTTGAGGGAGATCATAATTCTCCACGTCCTCAGTTCTACTTTGATTCGATAAACATTTTTTTCCACAATGTTTTGCAACCGCCAGAGGATGAGGTGGGCGAAACATATTTTGACTCAATGCATGATTACTTTGGCAAGGTATCTTAACTACAATTGATCAAGCTTCTAGTTCGAAAATTTTGCAGACAATACATCCTCTAACCTTTGACAAGTACTGATTGTCTTACCTTCAGGATAATTGGTGCAATGTGCAAAAACCTGGCTACAGTTCTGAATCTAAGATTTCAGGTAAGACCACGACTGATATCATTTATATTAATTTTCAGTGCTAATTTCCACCTAATCTTTTTTGCACTTACAATTTCTTTATTCTCCTATTTAATTATAGCTGCAGAATTAGCAACAAGCAGCAGTGCAGATTCCTTGAAACAAGTCCGTCCAAAAAGGCCAATGAGTCGGATGGAGGTGAATTATCATCTTCGATTTCTTCCAGAATGTTAGCACTTCACCTATTAATCAGCCCATTAAAACCTACACTCGTAGGAACAAATCGGGAAAGTGAGGAGAGTCAGCTGCCATGTAGGCAAGTTTGTTAGAAGGTAGTTAGGGAGAGAGAATGAGAAGAGATATAGCTGAACATTGAGGATAGGGAAAAATGTTTTTTTTTGCTCCAGCTTGTTTTCATCTTCTATACGTATCAATTCCTATCACAGAATGTCTGGCCTGCATTTACGATCAGAAGCTAAAACCAACAATATTATTAACATAGATGTCTGAAAGTAGAGAAGTGTTTATTTTGATTGGGATTTGGCAAATGGCATGAGTTTGCTTGCCTTTGGGAATGTATGCACAGTGAGTTAATACAAGAGATACAAATAAATTAACTAACGATAACTGGATGTATCAATACAAAATGGTGTTCACAATATGTTTGACTTGAGGAATCATCAAATGCAATCCACAGTTTATGTGCAAGGTCTATTGTAACAAGCTTCATGTTGGTATGTGTATGGGGTTGCTGTTAATCAGTTATTTGTCTTTGTTCAGGTACCTTCTGATCTTCCATCTAAACTTGATTCTGAAGCTGAGGTATTATTTCCTTTTCTGGTTGTGAAAATAGTGTGTGTGAACAGATACAGCTGCAGGATTGCGCCCGGCGGCTGAGGTAAACATTCCTAATGTGTATGGTGTTTTCCTGCAGGATGAGGATAGTGATGACAACAACTTGCCATCTTCATCCAAGATGATTAGCTTTGAATTATCCAATGGCTACCCATATGTGCCACATGTTCCCACAGCAATGGATGATGATCAGTATGTTGAATATCAACTAGATGACTTGGCAGGTTTTCCATGCAACATAGAGGAGGAAGAGAGGGTAAGTCAGTTATGCTGATTGTACGAAAAGGTGGTTTATTTCCTGAGACTCAACTCACTGTTTGCATTTCAGATGTTAATGGAAGCAATAATCGAGTCATTAAAGGATGTGGAGGTACGACAACCCCCGGCAGAAGAACAAGCAACCAGCTCCAGCCCTGATTATGTTGAATCTTCAGGGAACAAAAGCCTGGATGCATTGTCCACGGAACATTGTGAGCATTTGAAGATACTACCAACTCCCGCATCAATAGAACTACAGGAGCCATCAAAGGCAGAATCCACTTCCTCATCCACTACAACTGGCCAAAATTCAGCCACTGAACACCCATCTCCTGATACAATATCTTTGGCAGGGCCCCAATCTGAGACTCCATATTCAACAGATCTTGAAAGCACTAAAATATCCAGTCATAGTGATACTTCTCAAAGCACTCGGAGCTTACCAGATACGGACTTGTCAGGAAATACAAGAGCCACATTGACTGTGGAGCGCAACTCAGTAGGTAATGTCATGGATGGTTTAATGCGTCGTTGGGATTTCGGATTGTTCCGGGGCAATAGATGATGCTTTTGTAATTATAGATAGTCTTGATCATCCTCCTATGTAAAATATGCAAACTTAAAGAAGAAAAAGTTAGGTTCTTTCTAGTGATCACAGAGAAATAGGCTACTTTTTTACGTTCTCAGTATTGATGATTAGACTGGGTTCATTTAGTTGAATTCTCTGTTTATTCATTCGTGAAAGTGGCTGTTGTGATTCTTTATTAAGTTTGATTTGGAAAAGGAGAGATCTTGCATGGCATTATCATGTATTTCAATGCTTCATAATCCACTTTCATTTTGCTGAATATAGTCCAACTTTACAGACAATTGAGATGCTGGTTGCATAAATGATAACTGATATACTTGGAATTTGATATGCTTTTCTTTCTGGTTTTCATTGGTTTGTCTATTGGATGATATATGATTATTGATTGATTATTTATGCTTGATAGGTAAATCTAGAAGTGGACCTGAGCCCAATTGGGTTTGAATACTAGAGTTTGAGTTAGTTAAATGTGGTTTTGTCTGTTGACTTTGGGTTAGTCCGATTCAGCTTAATTTCTCATAATTAATCCAATTCGAAAAAACTTGTCAAACGAGTTATCGAGTTCAATCAACTCAAAGCGTTATGCAATTTGTCTTTCTTCCCCTTAATTGTGCTTGTTTTTTGTCAGTTAACTTACCTATCATTCCAGTATGTTAAAGAAAGGAATTGCACACATCAAGTGTGCATGTCCTTGAGCATTCATAAGCAGCTTAATTTTTTCTAAAATTTTGGTGAAATCCGAAACATCTGATAATTTGTGATTTTTTTCTAAATAAAGCCAAGTTTAGAAGAAACTGAACAAAGTTGTAACATATGAATCACGTTCTTAATTACATATGACAAACTAGTGTTCTAAAGAAGTACAAAGCTCTGAACATCTTAACAACATAAGAATATAACACGGGTTGGAACCTAACAAGAAAGGCCCCTTTTCAATGGGTGTATTCATGCACATAAGAAAAGCCAAGATCCTTATTTTCGGAGTCGGGCACCAGTAAGATGGTCAACAGCCTGGTTAACTTCTCCAACAGAGAAACTGATAACCTGTGCTCCAATCTGTGGAACATGAGAACCGGAGATTTTCACGTGGCAACTAATCGCTTCCGCGTAGCAACTTTCTGATTATCATACATCCTTCCTAAAATCAGAGAGCATAAGGGTGAACACCAAAGACCTTAATCAGAGAGCTGGGTTACATCTTGCAGCTTACCTTCCTTCGACACTAGTCCCCACATTAATTCTTTACAAAGCACCCCAACAGTCAACATCACTAGAATCTGATAAATTTTCATTCTTGCAGCAGATTAACCTTTACATGGAGCGATTTCCAACTGCCATCCTTAAGAGTTGATTTCGCAGTTAAATCTGTCTGCCGTTAAGAAAAGATGGCATCAGTACCAATGATTCCCAGCTCCAACCTGAGCAGCAGCAACTTTCCTAGCCATAATCTGTGGCTTTTGCTGCAATCCATTGGACCCTTCAACTACTTCATCTTCCCCCCTATCATTCTTACAGGGTGGGTTTCTTCTAGCATACGAACCATTTGCAGCAGTATATTGAGCTGAAATAGGTGGATTCCTGATCATTCTGCGCTGTTCGAGAGCTTCAGCTGCTGCTGCTGCCCCACAATTATTGTACCGTAAAAGAGAACCAACAACTTTCCCAGGTTTTGCAGCACCTGCCAAAGAAAATGATAATCAATCTAGAGTCAAACCTATATCACGATGGTTCAGAAGCTCAGCACCAGGTCCATACAATAGAGATAAAAATTGCAACAAGACGGATGAATGACATCGAAAGACACAAAAAGCCAAACGATTGATGACCGATTGATTAGATAATAATAAGTTACAGGGATCAATGTTATAGATATCCTTACATTTCCAATTTGCCGTTGTTTATGCAAGCAAAGTAATATTGCATGATAAAAAGCTTACACAGAACAATCATAGCCAAGTATGAAAGGCATGATGATACACAAAATATCTTGAATTTGAACACATAATGAA
Organism: Erythroxylum orinocense; assembly: GCA_025531955.1. Lineage (NCBI taxonomy): Eukaryota > Viridiplantae > Streptophyta > Magnoliopsida > Malpighiales > Erythroxylaceae > Erythroxylum > Erythroxylum orinocense. The sequence continues at coordinate 45,997,492 of JANZLX010000213.1, read as the reverse complement.
ATTTATTAATGTAATTGGTTACAAAAATCATCAGTAGTTAAGCAAGGACTTCGTCAACCGGGGCAGGTTCTGATTGACATAAAAGCAGAGTTGACACATGCAAAGCAAGATTCGGGAAAAATGTTATCCATATGACAATCACATAAAACCAATCTATCCAGGGTATTAGAATTTATTAGACACTCTTTAACTATCATAATAACTTAATATCTGAACTCAAAACTATATTGACCTTGCCATAAAAAATATTTTCTGTTGAGTAAAAACAATCCATTTGAAATCAAACTCAATTTAGATGAAACACAAATCCCAAAAGGAGGTCATAATGAGGTCATCTCTGTGTGTGTGTGTTTGTGTTTGTTATGGGGCAGGGCAGGCCTCTGTATACTTATACATATGTGAATCCATGTTTCAAAGTAAAAATAATTCTTCAGCTTCAGAAAATAGTAAGAGAGATCAAACAGAGAGTAAATGAGAAAATGACAAAGTTACCTTGAAGACTTTGGGGAACTTGAAGCGGAAGCTTTGTCATCGGGATGCCATCATTCCTGTCCAAAATTGGCCTTGTTTCTCTAATGGAACACTTGGAAAGATCATTTGCAACTTCAGCTGATTTATGTACCGTGTTATCTGAATATAGCACACATGGCCTGCATGGGTAGCATATTCATTAGTATAGTAGTTCATCACGTAGAAAACGTGAAAGAGACCAATAAATAAAAAGTACGATTGTAAGAAGAAATATTCAACAGGGATACCTAGGCAATGAAGCATGTTGCCTCTCAGGTGGAGCAACAGTTGCACCATTTCCATAGTGCTCCTCCAGGTAAGCAAATTGTTTCTTAAAATGGTCAACAGCACTGCATTTACAAATAAACAAAGTAAACATTTCAACCTCCAAGGCTTTAGAATTCTTGTAAAGCAAAACATGAATCATTAAGTATACATAATGAAATGTTAGAGATATGATTTAAAACTATTATTCAGTAATCAATACCTAGGATACATGAAGCCTGTTGGCTCTGAACCCTCCAGAAACTCTTTCAACATTTTAGGATGGTATTCTAAAATTTCTCGATATATGAGTTCCCGCACGTCTTCCTTTGTTATCCTTCGTCTCTCAAATTCAAATTCCATCTTGGAAACTGGTTGAGAAGAAGGTTCTCTCTCAACCCTGGCCAAACCCTTAAAGTAAGGATCTGCAAGAGCCTGCCAAATAACAAGAAAGGAGCTTCATTAAGCTAAAGCACAAAATCAAGAATGTTATGGAAAGGCATAAACATTCACCTCTTCAGCACTAGGTCTGTCTTTGGGTTCAAATGCCAACATTTTTTCCAACAAACGTAGAGCAAGGGGATCAGCATGAGGAAACTTTTGTGAAAAAGGAATGGGCTTCTTCCTTCGCATGCTGCTTAAGTATCTCCTAGCTTTCTCATTGCGCACCTGCTCATATGATTCAATACCCTGATAAATACTACTATTCTGACAGATGAAACAAAAATTGATGACTATCTGTGATATATACAAAAAAAAAAAAGTTATTCTTTTGTCATTTCAAACCTAGTTGACATACCCTAGCAATAGATTCGGCTGATGGTGTTCCCAATAAATCAGTCATCAAATCCAATTGATGGACTACATTTTTGCCAGGGAAAAGAGGTTTCCCTGTAAGAAGTTCAGCAAAGATGCATCCAATGCTCCATACGTCTATTGCTGGGGTATACTGAAAGCAACACAGAGTATCATCTTTAGACAAAGTAAAACGAATTCATTACCCTACGACCAAAGATAAAGTTACTGAATTTGCACACTAATGGATTTAGTCCACAGTTATTCACCCTCACCATCATCACACCCTTCCAGACCCCCAAACTAACCTAAGAGGAGAAGGGGGTGTCTAATTAGCTGCTTCTTGGTCCTCAATACTTCAAAAATATTGCACAAGTAGCAAAATTCAATTGCAGAGAAATCAATATGAGTGCAACATTTGGGTCTATAGAATTATGGAAATAACAGATTTCATTCTAAGGTGTTCCAAGATATCTGAGCAACAAGAAAAGCTGTTAAAAAAGGTATAATGCTTGCAGTTTTTAAGTATCAGGAGGTTCGACTCAAACACCAAAAGAAAATCAGATCAGGTAATATTAAGCAGATGGCAGTAGTGATAATTCCGGCACCTTAGAGAAAAATGATCCACACAATTCCGGAGCTCTATACCATCTGGTTGCAACATAATCCTGTTCAACAGTTAACATAAATCAGGTGCTCCTGAATTTTCCCCTAAGTGGCAATTTGAGTATAGCATTAAACAAAGAAAACAGAAAGAAAAACTTACTGTCCAAAAGATAGCCGTAGGACTATCATTGAAGGCTACTCTTGCAAGGCCAAAATCACAAATCTTCAGCTTGCAGTCGGCATTTGCTAAGATATTTTTAGGTTTGAGATCCCGATGAAAAACGTTAGCTGCAGGACAATAATAGAACTTAGAATGCAAAGGACAGAACATCACAATATTCACAACAAACAAGCAGTCAAATGTTACAATTACCTGTATGTATGTATTTCATCCCTCTAAGAAGCTGATAAAGAAAGAATTGATAATGTTCTCGAGTTAAGTCGTCATTTGCTTTAATAACTTGATGCAAATCAGATTCCATTAGTTCAAAAACTACATATATATCCTTAAACTCTCTTCTGGAAGGAGGTAATAAGATGTGCTTGATCTGCACTATATCTGGGTGCCGCAGCAACCTAAGAAGTTTAATCTCCCGAAGGATGCGAGTGGCATCAGAGGCATGTTCAAAGATATCATTTATTTTCTTAATAGCAACTTTTTCTGCAGTGTGTGTGTCATAAGCTGAGCAAACAACACCATAGCTTCCTTTTCCAATTACTTCCTCTATTTTGTACCTGCTCCCCTCACCATACTCGGTGAAAAAGTCTACATCCACCTGCAATACGAGATCAAGATAAACAACCTGATTTTGCAATTTTCAGACAAAGACTACGTTCTGCGAAGGCTTTTATCAAACATTCAATCTTTTTTCCTACATGTATTCAGGCTATGATTAAGATGAAAGGACATCACAATCACATTCATCTATCGGGTTCTCTTAAAATTTGCACATTGGAACTCCACTATTACTGCCAAGCTTACTCTGACCCCACAAAACCTGCTTTTAGAATCTTATGATGGTTCAACTCTAAACTTTAACCACGTGAAGCACTCAGGTCATGATACCTGCCAATTACCATGATTACAACTGTTCTCGGCATTTAAGTACTATGCAAAAGAAAGATCAATTTCTAGACTATATCTACATCAGACATGGTCCCTAAAATTTACGTTGCAATATCACTGTTAAGGTGTGAGATTACAGATGTTTACGGTTGATGGTGGGACCTGCAACGATTTGTAAACTGGGGACTTTAGCAAGTGTTCATGAAGCTTTAGACATGAATATGAAGCCATCCAGATATATATGAATCACACCCTAAAAACAATGAAACATCCAGCACAATTTGGAACGTAAAGATAATCTAAGGACAGCACAATTTGGAACGTAAGACTAGGATCATGCATAGACTCAGAAACAACCACTTTGATCTTGATTCGATATGAAGAACTGTGCATATATTACCGTAGCAATATAAACAATTTCGATATGATTGATCCTGTACCTTTTTTCTCTGATCAGGCTGCATCTCAGCTACAACACATAAAAAGTCTTTATTGAATCACTGTAAGTTATCCTTCAGACTCCGATCCAAGAAACCAAAAACTGATCACGCTAAACCTTAATCAAAACAGAAGAAACCAAAAGCAGCTCAATAAAATTGAATCAGAACCACAAAGCTAAGATCACAACAAGCCACGAAGCCAGAGACAGAATCCGCCGAGTCAAAAGAATCCCAAAGACCTAAATTCCCCTTATAAAGCGTCAATCTTTTGGTACTTTAAAGCTAAAGAAGCTTATTCTAAGACCAAAGGCAGCTTAAACAAAGAAAGATAGGCAAAGTATAGATAAACGAGTATGTGGCCAAAACTAAAAGGCGGAGAAGACTATAATGCAGTAGCAGAACACGAGAGATTATGATTCAGAGGGCAAGTGGGTATTTGCAAAACAAAAACGGACTTAACTAGAACTTGAAGAATCTAAGAAGAGAAGGGCGATAAGCTCGATTACGCAACTCAAGAAACAAGAAAAGCAGTGCTGTAAGAGCAGAAAGATTCAATCTTTCTAGTTTCTGCGAAGCTGATTCTGGATCTCAAGGAAACAACCAACAAAGAAGCAAGATTTGTAAAGAGAGAGAGAAATGAAAATCGCAATAACAATAAGTGGTGTTCTTCAAGTTAAGGCATTTTTGCGTTGTGAGAGATAAACGGTAAAGGATCGATCTTTGGAATCTATAATTTATATATTGTGTCGTTTTTGCAATTGGGTAAAGCGAAATAAGGAGCATGCAAGAACTACGCTTGTGAAGTGAATTTCTGAAAATATGAGGTACCAACAAGGAGCATCAGATCGTCTCTGCCAATGCATGTTCCAAAAATCTCTAGAATTGAAATTTATTGCCACTGAATGTTAACTCTTCAGCTCCAAGGAGAACGAAAATTTACAGAAATAAGAAATGTCAGACAAAGTCCATACCTTTGGTGGATCCACCGATCATGATTACGACGAAAACTCTTTCCTCCAAATTACCCGTCTCCAATCAACCAAAACCCAGAACACCAAATCCTCAAAGTGGCCAAATCTCCTGTTTGCTTAAACTCAGAACACCAAATCCCAGAGTACGTGAGTAGTTGATGGAGAGAAAGAGTGTCTTTGTGTGAAGAAAAGGGGCAGTTGTAATAGAACAAAGAGAGAAGACGCATCTAAGAGCAAGATGGAAGAAGTAAAGCGCGAAGCAAAATCAAAAGAAGAAGGAGACATTGGCTTAGCTTAGGCAGAGGAGACGTTAGTTTTAACAAAACGTCGACGTTTTAATTATGGCACAGGATAGGTGCAGAATTAGTGGCACAGACGATCTGATGCCCAGATCAGGGGGCACAGGTGATCTGCTCCCCATTTTTCGGGCACCAGATCATCTTTGCCACTAACCCTGTTTCTACTCAGTTCCACACTTAAAATGTCGATGTTTTATTAAGTATATACACTAAGGATGAACGGGGTAGACGACCACGCAATCCATCCCAACCGCCCATTTAATCCAACGGTGACATTCTCCCCCTCCCCCTCTGTGAAAGTTTT
>JANZLX010000213.1:45956183-45992137 GCA_025531955.1 Erythroxylum orinocense | reverse complement strand
GTATTTTCATATACCCCCCATATCGGGTAATTTTATCGGGTACCCATCGGGTTCGGGTACAATTGCCATCCCTAATAATGGTGGCTTGGATGAGAGGGGTACAAAGGGTAGAGAGACAATGGAGGGCTTGGATGAGAGGGGTACAGAGAGTACAGAGCATTTGGGGACAGAGGAACCTTACTCGAGAAAAGTCAAGCCCCTTACAACTGGAAATCCTGGAATTCGGTGCTTGGTGGTTATTACGTGCAAGTTTATTATTCCAAAACTTGCACGTAAATTAAGGGCAAGGCTTATTATGCTTTGCGTAGAAATTGTTCCATAGATCAATTCAGGTGATGTCGAAGGTATCATTCAAGCTTTTACACAGCTGTGCATTTCACCTTTCTTCACTACACGGAGAAGATACATTGTCTGCCACTGAAATGAAGCTGATTAGTCGGCAAATCATGAAGGGTTTGTTCATGTTTTCCAACTTGGCTTTTATGCTTTTCGATCCTGTCCTTTAGTACAACACAATTGATCAATACCTGAGTTTGTCACTGATCAGATTTCTTTTTTGTACAGTTCAATTCGATTATGGCAAGATATTTATTTGAGAAATGAAGAACAAAAACATTATCAAATAAGAATGACAATAGATCTGTCGGGTTTAAGATTCCTGTGATTTAAAATTGACTCATTTCTGTTTAAAATTTGATCGAATTGGAATTAAAATGACGTCATTTTATTCGAATCGTTCGAATCATTTTAGTTTAACACTCTCAAATTTGATCTCAACTCGAAACTCAATCAATCCGAATTAGATAGGTTCCACCATATTTTCCTTTCCTGATCAAATCACATTATCACATATTATCTGCTGCCACTGTAATGTTCAGCATTATTGTGAGCCCACATAATGAGTTATCTTCTTCCTTTCTTCCTCTCGCGTGCCCACACACAAGTCCCCTCCACCATTTGCAACTTTCTTAGTTCCTTCTCATCTTCACTAAACTACAACATTACAATACAGTAGTTTGACATAAACTGTCCCCAGAAAATGCTCTCTCTGCATTGTTTTATATATACGTGAGTGTATGTACTTCAAGCTAAGTTTATCAGATGTAATTGACCAACTAAATATCCGGTGATTGGTAGTTCTTTATTGAGTTGCCTGAAAAACCCATTACCTTCTTTATATTTGATAAATTTCTTCTATAATTTAAAAAATTTAAAAAATTATCTAATTAAAAAAACTTTGTAATATTTTAAAATTTTAGAAAAATCTCTTTTAAATTTTGGTAAAAAATAATGAAAAAAGTCATATGAAATGAATATCATACCTAAATTGACGAAATGTTATAGACATAGTAACCTATTTAATTCTTAAACTTTACATGAATCAATTAACTTGACTTGAATTAATAATTTAAAATAATTATAATAAATTATGGTCAAATTTAATTATGTTAGTTAAAATTTAAGAGCTGCGTCAAATTGTCATTAAATAACATTTGATTGGTTTAAGTGTGATGTTCATATTACTGTGCATGTTTTATCAATATTTTTTAGTCAAAGTATATAAAAAAATAGGATCTTCGTAGGTCTAAGGTCGACTTCCATGAAAAGAAGCACAGAAGACTTTCCCTACCAAATGGTTAATGCTAGTGATTAATTTAGATAGGAAAATGAGTACATCAATTCAACAGGTCCACAGATATTGATATGCTTATTAAGAGATCTTATCTTAGATACCATTTTCCCTTTAAGATAAGGTACAGGACCTTTCTTTGCCAAGCTTTACTATGGCACGACTTGACATGATTTGGACCCTAGATTATGACCCTCCATTAAATTCTTCTTCTTCTTCATCACCATTATTAACTACACAAAACCATTGTTCCTCAAGAAGATGATATATACTATGTTCACACACATACATGGCTGTATGTGGAGCTGTTTCAGTTCTTTTATGGGGTAACTCGTGGGGTCTCCAAGAGGAAGGACCCTCCTTCCTCTTTCCTTTTACATCTGCTTTAAGAAGGAAAAACTTATGGTGTCTATAAAAGGCCAATGATGTGGGGTTGGTCGATAAAAGTGATAAGGTCGAGTGTATTCTTTTTTTTTTTATAGATTCAAGATAAAAATTGGTACAGAATGAGCAGTTGCAGAGAAATTTCATCCAGTAAAACATAAGTGTTTTGAGTTGGAACTTGGAAAAGAAAAAGCTTGCACGTGATATCTTCGTGTTTTGATGGTACAAGTGGACCCTGTCACAACTTCTCCAAGCCTACATGATGTTCGAAAGTCTCAGGACTCAGGAATGTACATATATGTGTGTATATATATGAACTTATGTGTTAAGTGCTGGTCTTGAACTAAAGATTTGGTGCAACTTGTGATCGAGGAGAAAAAGAAAATGGGTAGGAGGATTGAAAAGTGGAAGAGAATGGTGAAACAACAAAGAGGGAAGCTTTATCTTGTTAGGGTGTGCATTACAATGCTTATTTGTTGGCACAAATACTCCTGATGAAACCAAAATCTCCTGTAAATTTTTGCTGACCGGAAACACGTTCGATTATGTCTTCTGTCTTCGTTTTTCTCTTTTGTTTTCTTGTTCTTTATCTTTTATCAGTTTCTTTGTTAAGTTGTGTTTTTCCTACCCTCTAGGAACGGAACTTCTTTTGGTTCACTGTAGAAATATGATCGAATTGTAAAGAAAGCTCTTTAAGGGATAGAGAAGCACAAAGCGTTTGTTCCTCCTCCGTTGCATGCACTATAAACAGTTCCCAGTATTTGGCAGGGTACTTTTCTGCAGTTTAGTTAGGTGGTGTATCAACTAACTTACTTGTGTCCCAACTTTATAAGAACATAACAGTTTCATTAATACAGGAAGATTCAACAGTTTCATGTTTGAATCTAAACTAGTTAGGGAGGTTGCAGAATCCATGAAAGAATAATACCCGAAAGATACTGAACCAAAAGCAGATTTTACAGGAACTTCTGCTACTAAACAAAGTAATTCCAGGTTATTATGATTAGTGAGGACATGTTTAGGTACTAGCAAAACTTCCCGTGACAAAAATAAGGAGCTTTCATGGCACAACCTTCCAAGCACAAGCAAAGAAAAGAAAAGAAACCCCAAAAATCAGGAACAGTACGTGGTGAGGACTACACAGTGAAGGACAATTTAGAGGTGAAAGAAAGAAGGGAGGGAGACATGGGATGGCCTTCAAAATAAGGATAAGTTAATGGCAAGTCCATTTACAGATGTGATTTGGTAGCTGGGAGACAATCTGATGGATCTGCTTTGTCTGCTTTGTTTCAAGGGGACCATTTCACGTCAACCCACCAAGAACCCACATATTTCTGTCCCCATAACACCACCACCACCTCTTTTCTCTTTGGATCTTTTTTTCTCTTTTTCTGCTTATTTAAGTTCATCACTTCACAAACATTCACTTCACTTCACTTCGCAAAAATCATCCACACATCACAGTTTCATATCCTTTGTTCACGTTTTTTATATGGCTAGACACTTGCCACCAGTTAGATTCCCAAAGGTGCGATATTTCCAACGATGTTCAAGGCTAGTCAGAGAGCAACGAACTCGTCTGTACATTATATGGAGGTGCACTCTGATTCTTCTATGTTGGGATGAGTGATTTTAGTTCTCTTTTTTTTTGGCTTTTTACATCTCAGGAAGCTGAAACTGACAACTAGAGTATGGTTTTGACTTTTGGGTCCAGGTAGTATGATCAGGATGAGTCATGTAGTTATGGAAAGAAGAGTTTGTCTATGTCTCAGGCAGACATAGCCAAGAAGCTTGTAGCTAGGAAGTGTTGTAATGTTTGTATATATTCTTTTCACATGCAAAGAAGCAGACGTTTCTCCAAAATCTTACAAATTTATGTTCTTGTGTCAGTCTGTCTGTCTGTTTGTCTATCTGTCCACAATCTTTCTCACGAACACACCACATGCACACACAAACACACTCAAAAACACAAACTTTATATATATATATATATATATGTATATGTATGTATATATATGTATGTATGTATAAAGGTTAAAACTTTAGCACTCTTCCAAGCTTCCAACGTCGCTGGATTCTGGTTTCTAACTGAAAATCGAAACATATGTTAATGCAAGAGCTGTAGTTCTTTTCGTACTAACCAATATTTACTAATCATCTAAGTTGTAATGCTTCAATTGGTTATAAAAGGACCGAACATGTTGTTCCTCATAAGTTGGAACTCGTGATGGCAGCTTTTTGCAACTTAAAGGTCCACCAGGTTACTAATGGATAAAAGTTTTCTGAAGAAAAAGGAAAAAGAAATGCCAAAGAAGAAACAAAGGAGTTGCCATTTAATGTCAGCCGTACCTTTCTCTTGCAATTTTAATATTTCTATCAAATTATTTAATGAATTCAATCAATTCATGCAAATTTCAACTCATCTTACAATCCTAATCTTAAATTTGAGTAGGATAATTATAAGTACAGGTCAATTCATGCAAACTTCAACTCATATTGCAATCCTAATCTTAAATTTGAGTAGAATAATTGTAAACAAGTGACGGTCAATTTATGCAAACCTCAATTCGTCTTGCAATCCTAGCCCTACAAAATTTGAGTAGGATAATCGTAAACAAGAAAAGGTTAATTCGTGCAAACTTCAACTCATATTGCAATCCTAATCTTACAACTGGGTAGGATTTAATCTCAGAATCGCAGGGCCAAAGTGCCATCTTCAACCAATCCAATTAGTTGCCAGAATGCATTTGAAGTCTCTAAATGTATCTTTTAAGATAAGGAAGATTTGCTTCATCTCCCACATATCCAAAACACCAAAGTGTGAAAGATCATAGTTCAGGAGAAAATAAAGTGGATAATCTACTCAAACATTCAATATACAGCATTGAAGTGTTTAGTTCATTTCTACTACAAATCAAATTTCCACTCCTCTCATGGTTGATGCAATAAGTGTAAAATCTACACAAGTATTCATCTTTTGTTTCCAAAAGTATGCTCATCGGAAGTTTCTGGTATTCTTGGGGTATTTGAATCACTCTTTGGGGTTTGCCCTTGCTTTCCTTGAGCTCCCTGCGAATACCAAGGAAATTAAAACAAAGTGAGGTTTTAGGCATCAAATGCAGTTTCTGTAACTGAGGTTTAGCAATATAACTTATGTAAGCAGTTAAAATCGTTGGAACTAATGATTTGATTCATGAATGGTTGCCCTGTATCGTATATTTTAGTTTCTTGATGATTTCTGCTAATGAAACGTGTAATATGGCACAGCTTAATCATTTTCAGATTTTATACTCAAATCTCAGGAGGTTTGTTCCAACTTTTCCTCTTCAATGTGAAGATACAGTTTGTATACATGGCTCTGTAGAGGCAAGGAGCTGGTTGTTTTTCTTTACTTTCAAGTTTACTTATTACGTGCATTCCGAGTGATTCAATAAATGTTCCCTGCCTATACAGTATCCAAAGAAGGCCAGTGTTGATATGGCTACCATTTTGTGGTTATACATTAAAGATAATAAAAGAATGAGAGGAAAGAAGGTAAGTTGATTATACATGAATTCCACTTACCGCTCCCTTATTCGCTGCCAGTCGTCGGAATGAAGGAGCTCGTGCCACTGATGAAGCAGCTGCCGCTGCAGCCACACGGATTCTGCAAAATAAATTAATAAAACAAATCAATCACAGTTACTTGATCGTTGATAAGCATCCAATTGATTTTCAATTACCTTTTATGCACATCTACATATTCATCCGTCTCATCTACGATCTCCTCCTGAAAATGTCAAGAGTTGCATGATATTAAATGGTGCCAGTGGCAACTGAAACAATAGATGGAATGGAAGTCTCATTTTACCTGCAGAAGTTCCTCAAATACATCTTCCAGAGTAATGATTCCAATCACTTCACCGTCTTCAATATCCTCTGATACTGGGGCTAATCCATTAGGTGCTGCATCATTTCGTGTAGATGAGATGTGCTTATTTCCATGTGTTTGCCTTGAAACCCTGTCAATGTCCACAACAACATCTTCATCTTGCTTAGATAGCAAAGGAGTAGTTAGCTGGGAATGGCCGCCAGTTGCTTTGTTGCCTTCACATTTGCCAGAGGATGGAAGTGCCTTACTTCTATCTTTAGCCTTCACAACAGCCGCCATGTGACTACTACCCTTTTGAAACTCGTTCAAAATATCGTAGAGAGGCATATCAGATGGAACCCTGGAGAAATGAACACACAAACTCTTTGTATTCTAGATTTCGAGGATTGCTGCTAGATGAGAGAATTAGCGACAAAAGAGAAAAATACGGATGAAAAAACCTTGGAATTCTCCGGATTGAAACCGCACTTACTGGGGTCTCCGTCTCAGGTCGCACAGTAAGAAGACTTTTCACCTATTTGGGAAAAGGCCAAGAAAAACTTTTTTAATTAAAAATGCTTGAGAGTAGATACCTACATAAAAACCTTAGTGGCTGTATCTACAAACTCACCAGAAGAAGTCCAATGATATTTCTAGGATTGCCAGAATAAACAGGAACTCTGCTATGGCCTCGGGCAAGAATTTTCCCCATGGCCTCCCTGAATTTAGGAGTTATTAGTCAAACAGATAAGTATGTACAGATGCAAATATCCAACATAATATCAGATGTTGACTTCACAAGGAAAAAAAGACAGCTACACTAATTATTAAAATGATTTTTACCAGTCCAACTTTGAGTTGACGTCTAACGAGAAAGTTGATTCAATAGGTGTCATAGCCTCTTCAGCAGTCTGTTAAAGTTCAAATAGAAAAAGAGAATCAAGATCTTGTGATGAGCACTGCAAGCTATATTATCGAACTAAAACTCCTCAATCAAGATCGGACATGAAAAAAAAAGTTGGACTGCTTTAAAATAATGACTCCAATACTATAGAGGTAGTCAATAGTTGCTTGATCTAGGTCAGGCATGTTAGATATATCAGTTTTTCTCTTTCAGAACCACTTGGAGCCATTTAACTTTGTAGCTCAGTCATTAAGTTGACACCAGATTCAGAAAATAAAATGCCTACAGCATGTACTTACTATCAGATCCCAATGCCACTTAAACCAATCAAACCAAGTATAATTTTATACAATTAATTTGTTCTAATATCTGTACACACTGGTTGTACGCTCAAATTTCTCCAGTGTTGTTCAAACAAGATATTGAATGAAAAAACTTTTAAAAAGAAAGTTTAGAAGGTATACACCTTTTCAGTTAAATCTAGTGCTCCACTGATAATTGTTGTCTCGTCATGAGTAAGCTCACCTCCCTTTCCAGCCTAATGTACAAGAAAGAATAAGTAATTATTCCAATTTTGTGGTTCAGTCTCAACAATTTATAAAGGCTAATATAAATTGGTACTTTTACCTCCTTGCTGTGGATGGAAACAAGGGCCTTTAACTGAGCACGCCTAAACAATGCTTCATTATGACCCAGCACCCAGTCTAGAACCTGTGACAGAAAATTTTCAAGTTAAGAGTGAACAAAATAAAAGACTCTCAGCACACAAAATAAGAAAACAGACAAGTCTGAAGTGCACTAGAAGCTTTCACATCAAACAATTCAGAATTTCATGATAATGGTAGATTAGACGAAGAAAATTACAGTAACAAAAGAGTGAAATATAATTGGGGTCATCAGCAGAGGAAACATAAACATTGTTACAGCTAAGAGTTATGAGGCAGGAAAATGAATCGACAAAAATGTTAATCCTTAGCAAATAACCCATACATCTGTAGTAGATAGGTTGATACCAAGCAGTCTACAACAATTTTTTGAAGAAGATTAAAGGAACAGCAAAACATTAAAGCAAGGGATCTGAAGCAATCCATTTGAAAAAAGAAAACTACTTGTTAGAAATATGTTGCAGCTTAAGAGGAGTAAAAGATAAAATGAAAGATGCCAAAAGGTTTTATTCCATAGATTGATTCTCCGATGTCACAGGCCCTAGACCAACTTCTGGTTATGGGACTTTGTAGCTGAATATCCAATAGGTTATGTTTGAGAGACTTCCTCCCTTTATGATCTATCTTGAATGAGGGAATAAGAGCTCGTTAAGAGAGAACTCTTCGATCTCTGGAACTAACAATAAGTCAACAAAAATTCTGCTTATTTATTCATGCTCTAAAGAGCTGTATTTATACTAGCTTACAGCCCTTAACAATCCCTACTTTTCAGCAATAAAAATCTCAACTGAAAGATAAAACAACTTATCAGAATAAAACAAACACCTAATATTCTGATATCTTATTCAAATAACTTATCTACTCCTCCCTTTGTCCACGTTTGAATTTGCCATGTGTGAATCTCAGGTAAACTTGGTCAGCAGAATTTTGCTGCTCTCGACCCACAACATTACTCAGCCCATCGAAAATGCACTTGACCTCAAGCGCAAGAGAGGCATAATGCTGAAGTATAGTGGAAACGGGTTCCCAAGAACCATCAGCAGGGGAGAGACCTGCCCAATGAATGAGAACTTGCGGAATTCCAAATAAGGTACGTGATTCCAAGACTGTTTTAGGAGTGGGCTGAACAGTACCTTTGTAAACAGCCAGAAGTTGAGGTACTGTGGTAGGTGATCCGTAGAATTTCTTTAGACGGGAAATATGGAATACAGGATGAATTTTGGCTTCTGGTGGAAGGGTGAGGCGGTAAGCAACCGTCCCAACTTTTTCAGCAATAGAGAAGGGCCCGTAAAAGTGAGGAGATAATTTTCTGTTGCTTTTGGAAGTTAAAGATAACTGTCGATAAGGGTGAAGCTTAAGCAGGACCCTGTCACCAACTTCAAAATGAATGTCACAATGGTGGAAATCATAGGTAGTTTTCATGGTATTTTGAGCTTGTAATGGGCGTTCTCGGAAGTCTGCCAGAAACTGATAACGAGTTTGCAACTCAATATCAACCGCTGCAACCTTCGCAAGACCAAAACAGTATGATAGAAGGCAAGGTGGAGGTTTGCCATACACCACTTCGAAGGGAGTTGCTTTCAGAGAAGAGTGGAAGCTAGTGTTATAGCAATATTCAGCCCATGCTACCCAATCAGTCCAGCGACGTGGGTGGTCACTGGTAAAACAACAAAAATACATCTCCAACACTCTATTAAATGCCTCAGTTTGCCCACCAATCTAGGGATGATAAGCAGAGTTGAAAGAGAGTTTACAGCCACTCACTCAGAACAATCCAGACCAAAAGTAGCTAGTGAAAGTGGTGTCCCTGTCACTGACAATGGATTCGGGCAATCCATGCAACTTTCAAACCTGGTCAAAGAATAGACGAGCAACAGAAACAGCTGAATAAGGATGAGAGAATGGCAAGAAGTGGGCATACTTTGAGAAACGATCGACTACTATGCACAAGACTGTTTTGCTATTGGTGGAGGCAAGGCCGTCAATGAAGTCCATTGAAATATCTGACCATATTTGATTGGGAATTGGAAGAGGCTGTAAAAGATCGGCACGCTGCAAGTTTTCAAATTTATTTTTCTGACAGATTTCACAAGTTTTCACTAGTTCTTGGACCTGTTTCTTCATGCCCGACCAATAAAAATCTGCAGAAATTCTATGAAGTGTCTTTTGATAGCCCTCATAACACTGAGCATGAATAGCAGATATAATAGCCTATGGAAGTGAAGAAGATGATGAAGTTTACACCTTATTTTTGAAAAATATAAGACCATCCTTATAGGACCATTGGTCACCTGCAGTTCCTGCAGGAATTTTCTCAATGAATTTCTGTAATTCAGGACTGCTGGAAATTTCTGCTCGCACAACATCAAAAAATACCAGTTGAGGCATGGAAATCGCAGCCAAAACACCCACATCTTCTCGCCGGCGTGAGATAGCATCAGCCATCACATTTTCACGGCCTGCTCGATATTCCACCTGAAAATCGAGTCCAATGAGTTTGCTAACCCAATGTTGTTGAGATGTGATGATTTTCTGCTCTAGTAGAAACTTAAGGCTATAATGATCAGCCTGAATCAAGAAACATTGACCCCATAAATATGACCTCTAGTGGCAAACAGCTTTAGCTAATCCCATCAGTTCGTTTTCATAAGCTAGTAAGTGACGGTGTCGTTGGGCCAAAATGTGACTAAAGAAAGCAATTGGCTGACCTTCTTGTTGTAGAACAACCCCTATACCTGCATCAGAGGCATCACATTCAACAACAAACAGCTTGGCAAAATCCGGAAGAGCTAAAACTGGTGTTGTTGTTATGGCCAACTTTAAGGCCTCAAAAGCTGAAGTGGATTCTGGTGTCCAGGAAAAAGAGTTTTTCCATATCATGGAAGTGAGAGAAGTAGCTATAGCCCCATAATATTGCACAAATTTTCTGTAATAACCTGTGAGACCTAAGAATCCACGTAACGCCCGTACAGTACTAGGTTGGGGCCGTTGAATCATAGCTACAATTTTTTGAGGGTCAACTTCTATTCCTTTGGAAGAAATCAGATGGCCCAAGTAAGAGATTAGTGCTTAAGGTACAAAGATTGTTGTTCGAGCAAGGAGAAAATGATTTGAAGATGTTGCATGTGCTTTGCCCATATCCTGCTGTAAATTAAGATGTCATAAAAAAAACAAGATAAATTTCCTCAAATATTGTTTGAAAATGTTATTCATGAGAGCTTGAAAAGTTGATGCAGCATTCGAAAGGCTGAAAGGCATGATCAAAAATTTGAAGTGGCCATGGTGAGTGCAGAAGGCAGTTTTCTCCACATCGGTGTCTTTCATTCGAATTTGATGATACCCCAAACGTAGGTTCAGCTTGGAAAAGAAACAAGCACCATATAATTCTTCCAATAATTCATCAATTACAGGAATTGGAAATTTATCCTTCACCGTTTGGGAGTTCAAGGAATGGTAGTCTACACAGAATCACCAAGAATTATCTGCCTTTTTAACCAAGAGAACTGGTGCAGAAAAAGGGGATCGGCTTGGTCGTATAATTCGCTGCTTAAGCATCTCTTTGCACTGACGCTCTATCTGGTCTTTCTAGCCATGGGGGTAGCGATATGGACAGACAGCAATAGGACCCACTCCTGGTGCTAGGGAAATGTGGTGGTCACAATTCCGAGATGGGGGCAGTCCTTCCATAGTGTTGAGTAGAACTTGGAATTCATCAAGGATGCTCTGAAGTTCGAGTTCCTTATCTGTAGCAGCTAGAGATGAAATTAATGAAGAGTTAGTATGTTGAGGAACGTTCTTGATCCCATTTAATTCCATTTCCTAATTCTGCCACTAGAAACGCATCTTCATATCAGAAAAATCCCAAAGAATAGGACCAATTGTCCGAAGCCATTTAACTCCCAGCACTGCATTATATCCATAAAGAGGTAGCAAATATAAATTTAAATGGAAAATTTGTGGTCCTAACTGAATTGGAAACAATTTGCATATTCCAGGACTATTCGCTTTCTCTCCATTAGCCACTGTCACCCTTAATGCAGCCTTTGTCTCTATGGGTATTTTCAGCTACTCAACTAATGCTGAATCAATCAAAAGTATGAATGGCTTACTATTGAAAGATCCCTCTACTTGCATGGTTTGAGGCTTATGGATGCCGGCAATTGCATGGAAGGATATTTTTGGTTCCTCTATGTCTTCTTCCAAATTTTCTTATTCATTTTCATCAACCCTTCCAACTAGAACAGTCGTTTACATTGATGTCCCAATTTATACTGTTCGTCACAATGGAAACACAAGCCCTTGGCACGCCTTTCCTCCATCTCTACCCAATTGAGCCTTTTAAAAAAGATGTTCACTGATTTATACCAATAGAGCCCTTCCAAGAACCACTTGCCTCTAATCGTTGTTGGATTCACCTTCGTTCATAAAGTCGGGCCAAGCTCATAGCACTAGTCAAATCTCGTGGGTTTTGTAGTTCTACTTCTATTGCTATTGCTTCCTTTAGGCCGGTGATGAAGATTTCCACCTCTTGTTCTTGGGACAAGATACTGGCCCTAGCTGCCAATTGTTCGAAACGCCTCTAATACTCCTCAAAAGTCCCTGTTTGTCTGAGCTTGGACAGTTCCTCAAGCTTGTTACTGCAGATTGGAGGTCCAAAACGCAAGTTGCAATTGATTTTGAATTCATCCCAAGTCAATTGTGGTCGATCCCGCTCTAATTTAATGAACCATAGTTGAGCATCTCCTTCTAAATGAAAGGATGCCAGTCCAACCTTGACTTCTGTTGCAATACGCTGATGGTGGAAGAAATGCTCGCAGCCGTTTAACCAACCCAAAGGGTCAGAAGATCCATCATAGCGTGGAAAATCAAGTTTGGAGTATTTTGGAACTAAGTTGCCCCCTTCATGGTTTCCTGCTCCACCCTTTTGTTTTTGTCGTACTGGACTACTAGACCCCTCTTTATGGCTAACAGCTAATTCTCGAGATAGTCTTTCTAACTAGACTGCAACATCTTTCTGTCTAGCTTCATTGAGTGTCTTTTCTTTTTTGTTAACATTCCACCCTCTCCTTAGCCCATTCCGCTTAAGCTCATTAAAATGTATACCCGTAGGAATAAGTTGGGACAGGGTAGTGAGAAAGCTGCTGCCATGTAGGCAAGGTATTTAGGAGGGAGTGAGGCAGTTATGGAGAGAGAATGTAGGGAGGGGAATATTAGCAGGGGAATGAGTGGAGAATGATTACCTATCGGTATTGTTCGGAAATTGGCCTGGACTACCAGGAGGGGGAGCTTGCTCCAGCAGTATTCTGTCTAATTGTACCGATTTATTATCAATACAAGGCAATCTCTATAGAGGTTCCTAACATTTTTCTTTCTCTGCCCTATCTTTGGCTCGATCTTCCTGGTACATAACTATAAAGGCTTCAAATTACTGCTAGAAATTGTGTCCGTCTCCCATCACCAGCGGCTCTAATACTAAATTAGCACAGGCCCTAGACCGACTTCTGGTTATGGGACCTTGTAGCTGAATATCCGATAGGTTATGTTTGTGAGACTTCCTCCCTTTATGACCTATCTTGAATGAGGGAATAAGACTCGTTAAGAGAGAACTCTTCAATCTCTGGAACTAACAATGAGTCAACAAAAATTCTGCTTATTTACTCATGCTCTAAAGAGCTGTATTTATGGTAGCTTACAGCCCTTAACAATCCCTACTTTTTAGCAATAAAAATCTCAACTGAAAGATAAAACAACTTATCAGAATAAAACAAACTCCCAATATTCTGATATCTTATTCAAATAACTTATCTACTCCTTCCTTTCCGCACTTTTGAATATTCAAATAACTTATCTACTCCTTCCTTTGTCAACGTTTGAATTTGCCATGTGTGAATCCCTGGTAAACTTGGTCTGCAAAATTTTGCTGCTCTTAACCCACAACATTCAAGTGATGAAGCAAATATCTAATGAAGTCCAGGTAAGGGAAATGAGAACTTCATGCTGATAAGATTACACAAAAGTCAATAAAGTGGAGTTGAACGATCGATTTTCTCATCTTTCTCGTCTTAATTACTTGTGGGGTTTCCTTTTTCTTCTTGTTCTTTGGTCATCATTGTCCATATTATAAAAATTTTACTTGATATTTGTATTGCCATAAATCTTTCTCTACATGCTCAAGCTATATTTCAATTGACAACCTCTTCAACAAGAAAAGGTTAACCATACAGTGCACTTAATCACATGCAAAAGGCATCTAAGTGGCTTTTGCCACTCTTGTTCACAAAGATGCCAGCACTTGCCTAAGCGTCTATATGCTCCAATGTATCCCCCTTAAAACCTCAATTTACCTATAACAAGAGTGTAAATTTGTTCACTATCTGTCTGAGCCATGTATTCACATACTATTTTACCACTAAAGCACCAAATTAGCTACCTTAAGTATACAAGCAATACGCAACTATGTCCTTCACCATATGGGCAATGAAAGAGCTCCATCTTTTTTATGGCAAAATTATGCTATGAATTTAAATTTTTTTGACAAGAGAAGTTTAGATTCTCTTTCAATCAATAAGGTTCTGATACCATGAATAAAAAGTTGGTTTGAGTCTTTTTCCTACCTCACATGGTAGAAAATGTAAACTTGGCTTAAGCTAGACTACAGCAATTAGTAATAAAGATTTGGCATAGTTTGAGAATATCAAGGGAAGGTACTAAATATCCAGCATTCCATAATTGTCAAAAGGGGTTATGGGCCTAGAGGAAGTAGTCGCTTCAAAACATCTTTTGAATGTGGTGAACTCCAAATTTGGTGAGGTTCTATTCATTGAACTACAATAGCAGGCAATCTTGTTTTAGCTTGCAGTTACTATGCACGAGTAACAATAGTAGCTGAAAAGTTCACAGCAAAACCAAAAGCCATTCCATGTCAAAGTGTCAGAATCAAAGAAAACTTGTTGAATTTGGTCGATCACCTTCAGTTTTTACAGTAAATGAAATCAAAATAATACTTGAGAATGTGGCAACAAATACAATCAATGAGAAGGCAAAGTAGAAAAATAGAGGGCGTCACTTAGAGTTAAAATTTTAAAGAGCAATGTTGACAATAAGGATTCATTTGAAGCAGTTTTATAGAAAGGACATAAAAAGAAATTAAAGCTCACAAATTAGCAAAGTTGGACGGAAGAAGATCACCTTGCCAATGGGATATGCTATTGGATAGCATAGTATCATTAAAATCCGTACAAGCCATACGAAATTGGCACCAACAGCAAGACCGTATCTGGAGCATATTGATTGTGGAATAACCTAACAAGTGAAAAATGTCAACTCCCTGTCTCCACTGAAGTTAATAAGTGTCTAACAAGGGCAGCTCAAGTTGAGGAGGAAAGAAAATGCACCTCTCCAAAAGCTAGAACAAAAGTGACAGATAGAATTATAGCAACATACTGATTGAAAAGCTTATCCAGATATATAGGAAGAGCCTGCAAATTGAAATCTGGAAGTAAGTTGATAGTGAAGACAATTAGAAAACAATATCAAACAAATGTTGATTACAGGTAGTATTAGTTAGTAGTTAAATAACAAAATTTCCCAAGCTCTTCAAGTACCACAAGGAAGAAGTATGTTTCCACCCAATGTTCGTAGAACTCACTTTTCATAATGTCTAAATTGTTTATATTTGTGATTTAACCACGAATTAAACTGATTCCTAAACCACACACTAGAACTTGTCCTGAGAAGAAAATTATAAGTTCTGGTGTGTATTTTAAGCTCATTGCACTTCGCAGTCATCGTGTTAGCATATGGTAGGACCCAACAACTGTGCAATCAAGGCTAGGTGGCCGTTGAACATGAGATTTACAAACTATTTGAGTTAAAGTCGGCATTCTGACAAGAAAAATGGATGCTTGATGTACAACAATAGTTCAGTAATCAAATTCGTGGCCCAAACCTTAAATTTACATCAAAGCACCATGGGCTCGTACACAAGCAAGGTCAACCTTCTCTAGATTACACATTGCCTTCAAATGTTCATACACAGGCAACATCAACTCTCTATAGACTATGCATAGCCTTCAAGTAGTCACACAAATACATTATTCTCTAATTCAACAAAACTGCAGTATGGACATGACGACTGAGGACATGGAATGAATCCAGTGGAATTTCAATTCGATCTTGCCACCACCATCAAAATGTTAGCCATCAGCTTTATTTATAATACATTATTTGATCCCAAATAAATAATAGCCCTTTTTTCACCCTCCATCAGAAATGCATATTCCACTCCAAATTCAAGTATCCTGCTTCTAAAAGGCGGATATTTTCAATCATAAAGAGAGCCGCTTTCTATAAGTAAAAGAACTAACAGTAAAACACAACAACAGCAAGTTTAATAACAAAAAGAAAACACATTCAAGGCGTTACCTCCATAGCAACAGCATTACACAGAAGCAAAGTGACCAGAAGTTGGTGCTGCTTTTGAACCACAGGAAGAATTACAGCTGATAAAATCATTCCCAATTCAAATAAAAGATCAAATAATCCCATTCTCGTATACAAACATGACTCAAAAAAGAATGAATCTTTACGAATGGAAAGAAAAAGAAAAGACCAGCTTGTTTCTTCTCGGTGGAGGTGCCACTACGATGGAGAATCTCAAGGTCGACGAGTCCCAGAGACATGAGCCCCAGAGTGAGACCCGACATGATACCTGCGAAGAGTACGAGGAAGCAGGAGAGACCAGCGTACGCGAACCATATCAACGACCCGAACGGAATGCCTCCGCCAACAACCCCCGATTCACCTACTCTGCTCATCATCCTCGTCGCAATCACCGCATTTACTAGATGCATCGTCTTCCCAACAAAAACACTCGACCGCTCTCACGAATCTCCGACTTCTGAACTTTCTCAATTTCTCTCCGTTAGAGATATTGTTGTGTCTTTGAGTGTACATGTGCAAATGATAGTAGAAATTTGGAACAGTTAAAAGTCGTTTTACAAGGACACGTGGAGAAAGTATATACGATCGTGACGGGGTGCTTGACAAGCGTGTGGGGCCTCATCCTACGGTGAAGATTGATTTTAAAATTTTACAATATTCAATTTAACATGGTTTTTGTAAGGTACGATCATTTTTTTTTCCATTAGTGGCATTTTTAATTCAATATTAAAAAGAATTATTTTAATATTGACCCGATCAAGTTTTGGATTGCTCAATCCGGATCAAACTAAGAGCAAATTAAAGTTGTTTAAGGAATTCCTCCCACAAGGCATATCAGAACTTGTATGGTGTTGCTTTTCTTGGAGTTTTGCATGATCCAGGCTTTGCAATTGCAACCAAGATGAACCTGCCATCTAAAAAGTGAGCAAGCCCCAGTTAAAAGAAGAAGAAAAAAAGCAACTTTCATGGAAATTTTCTGAGGAGAATCGGTCAACAGCAACTTTTATGGAAATTTTCTGAGGATGCTTGTCAACTACTGGAGATGTACAACAACCTTCCCATTCATTTCCTTCACAGCCAATTCTTCAGATTCTTCACTGCTATACCAAATATATGCAAATCCATGAGATTGCTTTGTGTTCTTGTTCAACACAATCTTCACTGCATCAAAAGATCCCAAAAAACATTGGCCTGAACAGAAACAGAGTATGAACAAACCTCAAACATCCAGAGAAGATTTTAAAAAGCTTGTTTCAGTAAGATAATGAATATTTTCCAACACAACAAAAGACCAATAATTTCCAATCTATTTTGGCATTTTAATGTACCCCTAATGAGTGCCTAGAATTAGCCGGCACGATTCAGTCATCCTTTTTTAGGCTTAACTTGGCTCTAGAAAAAGACAAGAAGGACACTTATTTAGGACCTACTCTTAACCTGTTTTTATTTTGTCTCATTTTATTCTTTACGAGAACCTACTATAGACATTCATATAAAATAAAAAGATGTTAAAATCGGGTTATTTTTTTACTTTATCCGGGCTATAAAACACTAAGAAATGCCCTAGGCCTGTGGACCTCATACTAGTGTAAGAGGTTCAATGATCCCGAAAGGGTATTTAGATTCCTAATCAAATACAGTTGACATCGGATGTACACCTGTTACCTTGTTTATGCCAAAACATAAGACATGATAATAAGCATCTGTGCATAAAGGTTGCAGAAAACTAGCGTACAAGCAGGGGCAGGCAGCCATATAAACATTGCATTGCATATATAGAAAGGCACAGAATGGCACCTCGGCGTACTTCCGCAAATGGCGAAAATGCCTCCTTCAAACGTCCCTCGGTCATCGACAATGACAGGCCTACACCAACCAGGGTATAAACCTTTGAAGAATACACAAAAACAGCATTTGGATATGTTGATTCATCACTGAAAGATGGCTAATATAGGCACGAAACTTCGCAGTGAACTTAAACAGCCTTCAGAATAAATGTCACATCAAATATACAAACAAGCAAGAAAATGGAGATGCCTAGGATGATTGAAATATTTCTATATATTTTTCGTGTATTTGAAAGATTATGAACCTTGTATACCTTCTTCAATCATCCAGAGTCTTGGACTCTGGATATTCAGGACGATCAGGTTCGAGTTTTTTTTTTTTTTGTATAAATAATTGGCTGAGGCCAAATAAAGGAACTACAAAGGAGTAACTTGGGGGATAAAAACTCCCACTCAATCGGCTAACTGTAAATGCGAAATGTCAACAATAGGGTCAGGAAACCAGTGCACTCCCAAGAATAAGCCATAGCTATAATTCGCTAGTCGATCTGCACAACGGTTGCTCTCACGGTATACATGACGCTAGCCACTCGAGTTTAGGATCAAATATTTAGGGCAGATCAAGTGTGGACTTGGCAATTTTTTAAGGCTGAGTTAGGTCGAAACCAATGAGTCAAGTCAGGGTTGACCATGGTTAGATTCGAAATTGAGTATTTGAGTCCAATTGGGCTCATAATCGAGTTTGGGGTTCAACCAACCCAGTTTCAATCTCGAACTTGAGCTATTTTTGGATTAGGGGCCCTAGGTAGACCAAATTGCTTAGCAACAGAAATGTCAAGATCCTCTATTCCCTGTCTTGTCCCTTACTTTATCCCATTAAATTTCAGCCATATAGGGAACAGAGGATCCATCCCCGCAACAGAACGAGGCCACATTCTTACTCCTCAGTACTTTTGCAACTTCCACCAAACACATAAAAACCACTCTATTACCGTTGTCTCCGACTAAGAAGCACAGACATGGCAAAACGGAGTCGTGATCCCACAAAAAGTGCATATATATGTTCCATGTTTTTTAGAAGGACTTATAAAGTATAAAATATTTATTAATTATCAAGATATTGGAAGTCTTGAAACACATCAATCAATATATATCATATTATGAATTGTGAATTTTTTCTTAATTTTAAATTATATATATATGTCGTATCCGTCTCTACCAAATTTTAAAAGTTGATGTATCCCCGTGTCTATGTCCATATCCATATCGTGTCACGTGTCCGTGTCCGTGTTCGTATCCGTATCTGTATCCATACTTCTTAGTCTCCGATAAGTAAAATATTAAGTGATATTTCTCAGTACAAGTTCGAAGCTAATATCAGAAACCATGCAATGTTCTGGTCATTCCAATTTTCGAAACTACCCATTAAGCAAGAACGCAACAGATTATCCATTCGACATCAGAGAAGGGTCCAAAGATTCAAATCACAGGAGACAACTGAAAAATAAACCAACTCAAGAACACGTACAAAGAATCAACCGCTAAAATCAAACAAAAACCAGACAGGGAGCTACCTTTAGCAAAGATAACAGTTGATGGTGCTTCCTGGGATTCAACTGAAGAGCTGGAACCAGAGCAATTGACACAGAGAGACAGGTAACTTCTGCTGAGACAAAAGGAAAATGAGATTGCAGATGCCACAGGATTTAATCTTGCAGGAATGGAAGTTGTCGAGCTAGTGGGTTTGCATGTGAAGAAGAAGGAGATAGAAATGAACAGGTCCCAAAACGCATCCTCGTGTAGGAAAACTCGGGACATCAAGTACCTGAAGACAGTTTATTTAGTTACATTCGTATGCATAGGTTGGACATTTTGTGTTCTGTTGCAAGAATTCGTGAAAGGGTCTGCCTCTGAGGTGTCTCCATGTTAGTCCAAGATCCAGGAAAGGATTGTTCATTGCCACTTGCTTTAGATCCATTTAAGATGGGCTAGTTCGAGAATTGTGTATACAGATTCAAGATGGGCTTATACGAGAATCCAGTATACAGATATTTGAACCTAAAGAACCTGATATTTTGAACTTTTCTCTATTTTTAAAATTTTTTATAATATTGTTTTATTATTATGCAAGTATTTTTATATTATATTAATTTTTGGTAATCTATATTTTAAAATAAACGGTATATTTTAAATATTATATTATTTTAAGCAAAAATATAGATACAAAACTTATAATTTTATGAGAGAGTCTAAATACAATAATAAGGGATAATTTTTTAAATATATTATACTAAATTTAAATAAAATAACAATTCTAAACAAATGAGTGTAATATTTAAGTATCTAAATTGACTTTTTGGTTAAAAAATTAAAAATCTATAATTTAAAAAAAACTAATTCAACCCGTCAAATTAATTAAGGTATTAAATATTAATTAATATTTTAGAAAAATATCGTAAATTGGAATATCGAATTGCCATGCTGTGATGAATAATGTGGAATCCTCTTTCGTTGGAATTGATCCTTCGATTCTTGTAATCATCAACTTATCATTTGCATGCGAATCATCTCAGATCGAAAGTTGCTCAAATTCTTCTTAGAGAATTTCTTATCTTGATAAGTAATTCTTTTTTTTTTACAATACATATTATGGTCTAAAATAAATAGAAAAGAAAAGATAAATCAAATATGAAGAATTATACTCCAATAAAATGGGAATAATGCAAGTATACCATATTCATTGATGATATAAACTAAAATATCTCATGTGACTTATCAACTTCAATTTATCTTATTAGCTATCCCTCTCTCTGATCGAAAACAATCTCTTAAAAGTAAAGATGCGTATTTCTTGAAACTGGGACTGTGTTAGTACATCATTTTTTTCGAGAGGGTAATCGATGCGCAGATTAGTTAGCTAATTATAATTATCAATTGCCATTTGGAGTGAAATGGTTTCCTGAAGTCGTGGATAGACTTTGGCCCTTACTGTTAGCCGACTCTGTTGGAGTCGCACTCCCTCAAGTAACCTGCATGTAGTTGTTCTTTGGGCTTAGGCCCTGTTACATATATTCAAAAAAAAAAAGATGCGTATTTTTGAACCTCATTAAATTCCTTGATTGTTGTTGTTGTTCTGCTCTAAGTGAAAGTGATCTCTAATTTAGTTATTCTAGATATCCAACAAGCATATTAAGACGTTCAAGTTTAAAATACAATATGATTAAAGATGTATTTGTGTGGATTGACAAATATTATGTCTACAAAATGATTAATTAATGTAAAAAAATCCTAACTTAATTAAGGAGGGAACTATTTTGATTTAATTTCTTAATTCATAAGGTTTTTAAAAAATAATTAAAAAACTTAACTGGTTCGGTCAATTTAACTGTAAAAACTTGTTTAATTTTTTGGTTCAGTTTTTAATTTTTCAGTTCGATTTATAAATTAATAAACTCTTATAAACCAAAATAAATCAATTAATTATCACTTAACAATCTTTTTCTTCGATTAAACTTCAAACTATTCGAGAGGAAAGAAAATTTTCTTTCAATCATATTTCAAAATTTTTAATTTTATTAACATTTAACCAATTTTATTACGGTCCAATATCAGCTGAACCTTTTAAATCTTGAATTTTTTGTCTTACGGGTTTAACTTCTAATCCCCTTTTTAAAAATATTGTTTTAAAGTGCCTAAAGTTTTTGGTATTTTTTTAAACTCAATGTTAAATTTTTTTTTAAATTTTCAGTTAAGTTACTAATCTTTTATAACTGTAACAACTGAAGTAAAAATGTTAGTTTTATTAACATTTTACTAATTTGATTAATAAAACCTTTTTTGTCCATAACATTAGGCTTTCACGTAGAATATTAATTACCAAACCAATGATTATATTGGGTATAAACTATCAAGTAGTTACCAATGATTATGCCTGATCTTTGATTAAACAAAATCAAAAAGAAGAACAGTATGATAAAATATGACAAAGTAGTGAAGCAATTAACAAGATGGAATAGAAATTAGTTAAATGGTGGTTGTAACATCGTAGTTATAGCTAATCAAACAAAAATTAAACCTACTAAATCATTACAACATGATGAACGAATCATGACAGGGAACCTCCTCAATGTGTGAACTCTGCGATATAATAATTAGACACCGCAAGTTACGTTTGTCTGATGTAACAAAAAAAAAAGACACCGCAAGTTACGTTTGTCCCAGACTGAGTTTTAACATCTTGCGGAAACAGCTGAGTTTGTAAGAATCCAAGGAGCATGCAAAATGAATAACGGATAATTCCATATAGATACAGATAACGAATAACCTATAAAAATAATAATAAATGAAATAAAATACAAGTTTAGGGAATAATAAACAAAAAATTGTTGTCAGGACAAATTCTGAGGTTCGATTAGGGATTGAACATGACATCTTTGGCTGCTTTCACTGCAATGTGTTACACGCATTTCCTTTTGTATACTTTCTTAAATTGTTGAGTATCTGATTTTGATGTCTCCTGCATGATCCTTCAATTATATATTGTCGTATTAGAACCTCAAGATAGTGAAAGAAAAAAAGAATTCGGCTGACAAAAATTACGGTAAAGTACAAACTAATAAACTTGCAAGATTAGAGTCGTTGTCGTCATCGTCATCGTCATCGTCGTCGTCAATATTTAGTTATAGTTTCACTTAAGTGTAGGATGGAAAATTTTGATAACACGTAGCCTTTTTTTATAATAAATAAGTTGTTTTCGATAGTCTTACTTATTTTTAATTTATTTTGTCTTAATCTGTTACTATTATAATAAATTATTAAATTTAGTTTATATAATTGATTATATAATCAATAGAGTTTTTATGGATGAAATTATTGTAAAATATTTCTTAATAATGATAATAATAATTTCACATCTTTGATATTAAATGATCAGAAAAAACAAAACAAGAAGAGACTTCGTATATGGCCGTGGGGAAAAGAGACTCAGGCGGTCATAGAAAGCAACCCTACCCAAATTATTACTCTGTAGTTTTTGTCACAAAACAAAACAAAAAACTTCATCTGTTGCTTTTGATCGACGACCCGACGGTGATGGTCATCCTCCGAGCGCCACCGTCAAAATGGGATTGACTGTCGTCTTTTGAATCCACCGACCGTGGAGGGCGACGACAATAGCGATAGTTACAAGAGAAGTTGCGTGCTGTTGCAGAAGTCCGCGCAAGGATCCAAGGTGTTCAACGATGATGATGAAGATAGTTATTTTAATTAAGAAAATAACAATTTGTCATGTTTCCAATTGTCGTTTTGAAGTTTTTATTCCTTTTGCCATCTTCGTGAAAAGAGACAAAATGAAAGACAGATGAAGACGGGACTCAAGAACATATCTCGTAATACATTCTTCATTTCTCTGAATTATTCGGATGGCTTGTAAAATTCCATAAGTTTTACGTTGATATATCATTGTATGCATCTCAGAAAGCAACATGAGCAGATTCAAGGTTGAATGCAACCCAAAAACGACACAATAATCCTTTTCTTTGTTCAGTCTTAAACGAAGATATTAGAACTCAGAAATGAAAGAGGGTTAAGTATAATTAGTCTTCCAACGAAATTGAAATAATTAACTCTTATTTGTAACATAAGACACTACAAAAAAAGTAAGAATTAGAGACGAAAAATTATCAATAGAAAATAAAGCGTAACAAATTAGCGATGGAAACAATATTTTCATCGCTAAAATTGACGTGAAAAAAATTCGTTTAGCAATGGTTATAATTTTTGTCGCTAAAAATAGAGGAACATCGTCCCGACAAAATTAACGATGAACTTTAGGAACGATGAAAGTTTCTGTCAGTAATTATACTGAAATTATTATAAAGGGAAGGCGGTATAATAAAATTTAAAGGCGGAAATTAAAGGCAGTATAATAAAATTTAAAAATTCTGACAGAAATTTGCGACAGAAAATTCCATCAGTAAATCACGTTTAAAACACCCGAAAAAACCTTCCCTCTCCCCCCCCCCCCCCCCTTTCTGGTTCATCTTTTTTGTTTCTTCTTCAGTGCTCCTCGATTTTCTTCCTCCTTCGGTGACTTCCTCTCCCATCTGGTGAGTTCCTCTAAAACTAAAGTTTGTTTCTTTCTTGCCTTTTGTCCCTTCAGTTTCTTTATTACTCTTTCTTGGTGAGTTTTTGAATGTCATATATAATATTGATTTATGTGTTGAATTCTTTTTGATGTTGAAGAAGAAACAAGTATTGTTGAAGAAAGCCCATAAGATTCAGTATAGGCAAGCTCTCTGAATACGCTACTAAATCCTTGTTAGTTTGCATCTTCAATCTTTCTTTCAGCTATCCTCATCTCTGTGTTAGTTTATAGACATTTCTTTTATCTGAAATTTTGCTTCTTATATATTTCTTGCAAGTCTATTAAGGCTATATAAGATATTTTTTAATGCAATATTCCAACCAGCCATTTTGCCTGATTTATTTTGAGAGAAACGTATAATCATTAGGTACTTTCTGTTTGGCGGCTTTAGTTTCAATTGCGTTTCAGGGAAATCGGAGCTATAGAAGCGTTAAGCAAATAGTGAACAAACTAGAGGAGGCTGCGGTCTCTTGTAGAGGCTACGAGAGAGACATGTTGTTAAAAAGATGGTTGGTTGTACTCAAAGAGGTTGAGAAATTTGTGACTAGGTCTGCTGAAGATAAAAGAAAGGGTCTTGAAGAACACCTTGTTAACGACGATGGGCACTTTTTTGAAAAAAAAAATAATTTTATTTACCGACGAAATTTTATTTTCCGTCGATAAAATGATCGATATTTACCGGCGGAATATTTAGATTCGTTGATAAATTTACCGACAGCAGTTTTAACGACATTAATGGTTGTCGGTAATTTCCGCCGTTATTTTATTTTACCGACAGAATGCAAATGTTTTCCGTCGCTAAACACCCTATTTCTTGTGGTGAAATGCATAATTCTGTATAAAACGAAATTTAGATTGTGGTAGTCCTTTTTATTATATAATAGTAGTATCGAAAACTTTTATTATTATTATTATTGTCATCATTATTATCAATATTTAAAAAATTGAACTGGAAGTTAGATAAGAGGTTTGAGATATAAAAGATTCAACCGATATTATATCAACATAAAACTAACTAAAAATTAAATAAAATTAAAATTTTTGAAATACGATTAAAAGATATTGTCCTTATCCATAAAAAATTTTAAGTTTAATTGAAAAGAGAGATTACTAAATGAAAATTAATCTATTTATTTTAGTTTATAAGAATTTATTAATTTATAAAAATTGATCGATTAATTACTAAACTAATCAGTTTTTAAAAACAAAAGATATTAAAACATGTCGAACTGAAAAGTTACAAATTGAACCCAAAAAATTATACTATTCAAAAAGTCTTGTGTTTGATTCCTTCAAGCAATAATGTGAATTGCAAGCTATTGTGTCAATCCGAAAATTTACCCAGTGCACATCTAAAGAGTTGCAACTGCGGATTCTTCCGTTTAAAAAAAAGTTAAATTAGCTAAACCAGTTGAGTTTTCCAATCATATATATTGGTTGTAATCAATTTTTTAAATGATAAATAATACCTAAATCACAATTTTGTTTACTTTAATTTTCTGTACTAGTTGCATCTTTCTTTCGGTTCACTAGAAAATGATCACCTTTTATTCCTAAGAGTATTCCTCAAGTCATGAATTCCACTTTAGGAAAAATGCTAAAAGCCCTCTAACCTTGAACCAAAAAAGTTCCAATCTTATTATAATGATTATTGCAAAAGATGATAATATAGTTCTATTGTATTTAGACTAATACTTATTCTTAATTCTCCTTTTGTGGAAAAGCTGATTATATTATTGTGTGCAATCAATCAAAAGTTGTGATCAAGTCTTTTAACATATGTTGTAGAAAAAGGACCATAGGAGTCTAGGGTCTAGCATTGCGGTGATAAAAAGTAGAAGTGTATACATATAGTCAAAGTTAGGGGAGGCTCATATCACAATCTTTAACACATATTGTCAATGAAACTTATCTAAGATAACACACGCTCATTCCTCTAGTGTGGATCAACCCGTGGAGAACATTGATTCGAGTCATATAAAATATAATCTATCAAAGGTGTTAAGCATGTTAATAATATTCAGTTCAAGTTTATCTGATATATGTTAATTTATTTAAATATTCATAAAGCATATTTATAATATATGATTAATTTGAGAGGAAAATATGTTAAGTCTGTTAATTAGTTTAGATTTATCTGATTTAACTCTAAACTAATTTATTTAAAATGTTTAAAATACATTTTTCTATATCAAAGACTTTAATTTAGTCGACTTAATTCAATATTGTATTTGATTATATGATTTTATGACTTAAACACTCTATTTAGTTCTAAAAAAATAGAGAAAATTAAAAAGTGATGGATAGCCAAAGTAGCCAACTCGTGGAAGCTTTTAAATTGTTGTACCCTTTTTGATAATCATGAGTTGCCTCCTTACTTTACCAAAAGTTGATTTTGACCCTCATAAGATACCATTTTCCTTTTACATATACCTCCTTTTTTTCTTTTTTTTGTTCTTCTCCTCTTAAAAAGTAATTTTCTAACTTATAAAAACAAAATATGACTTTTTTAATTTTTATTTATTTGAATATTATTAGGGGATGGTGAGTGGGGGTATAAAGCTCACACCTACGTGATGCAATTGGAATCAAATGGATAGAAAATGAGAGGAATCGTTGGATTGTCCCACCAAATATAAATGTCTTATTGCTCTTTCGTCCATTTTTTCAAGATTCCCAATTTTTCAATTTGGGTTGCATGATTATATAGATATAAATAAAAGGTAGTTACAATGTTCCATCATAGCCGTCCATCAAGATCACATCATACATCAATCATGTGATATAATTCATAAATATGTTAAATTAGTAGATAAGATTTAATGAAAGATGATAGAAATATTATACTTGAAACAAAATATTTGATCTCATACACACAAAAGAGAGAGAAATTAGAAACCCGCACCTTTTATTTTATTTTTTTCCAATCATCATAGTATATATATATATATAGACACCATGTAGTTATCTTACTTAAAAGAAAAAAAAGTGTAAAAAGTAAAAATGGAATATTAGCTACAAATTGAGGACATCCAAAGCATGGACCCCATCCAGTAGACTGCATCATGCGGCTGATGCAGGTGCGCCACACACTAGTACGGATAATCAGCTCCCAAACCAATTTTTTACACGGCTTCCATTAAATGTACGGACGCCAAATTTATGGTTACTTAACGACCTGACAAAGGAGTTTCAGTCTTTTTTTTTTATCTTTTTATGTTCTGTCCGAAACCGTAAAAACCTTTTCTTTTTCTTAATTTTACTTGTAAGTACCAGAACTGTCAGGTATTTCCACGTGGCACGCACCCACGCACGCACGCACGCACGATCGGAGCTCAATTGATTGAAGATTCTGTGGACCCTGTTGAGCCCTCTATCGCGTGGCGGTTGCCATGGCGGCGGCTGTGACAGACATGGGTACGGTGGCTGTGGTGGCATTAAGTGTTGTTACGCGACCTTCGTGGATCAGAAACTGGTCAAGGATCATAGCACTAGGCCTAAGAACGAGCTTGTCCCATGCCTCGTCTGCTTCTTCCCCGCTTCTACGAAACACTTCTGTGGCGTCAATTCTATGCATGTTCCATTTCCACTGGCTATGGAGACGATGGATCTTCTGCAACTGTCGACAAGCGAGTATGCAAGTGTTCCTTTTGATTTTGGAAATGGCAGAATCGAGAAGCTTGGCTCTGGTTCCAGCGTTTGTATAGTTTCCAAGCTCGTAGCGTAGGTACTGGTCCAGTTCAGGAACTCCAATCGCTCGCCTGATTCCTCGTGAATAATCAGTCTCGTCAGGGTCGAACATATTCCTCACCTCCTCCACCAAACCTTTGTCGATCATTCGATTCACTCGCTCCGACACAAAAGAGTGGAGTACGGGCAAGGACACGTCCACCCAAAGAAAGCAAAACTCGTACCTGAGTCGAAACTCACGAGCCTCGTCGTCGTTAACCAAAGCTTCGATGTAAGAGTTTGACCCGCCGGCGATTATCGGGAGACGATCACGTTCCGCGATTGACTCCACAACCCCCGAGGCACGGTGCTTGAAATCGTCGGAGGTGAAATCTGTGTTGGGTTCTACTATGCCTAGAAGATGGTGTGGAACGCCTCGAGACTCCTCAGGAGTGACCTTGTTGGTGACAACATCAAGTCCTTTATAAACTTGCATTTTGTCACAGTTAACGACTTCCGCAGGATAACGCGTGGCAAGGTCTATAGCTAGTCTGGATTTTCCGGTGCCGGTGGGTCCAACGACGAATACCACCTTATCTTTCCGGGGAAAAAGGTCCATATTTAACCCTCCCTGGAAGTTCACGAGGGACGGTACTTGCTTGAAAGCAGTAGACATTGAAAACCTCAAAGTCATTTGAATTGCCTGTGAAAGAGTGAGTGAACGTGGTAAAAGATACATAGTAAGAATACAACCAAACGAAACAACCCCACGAAGGAACTAAAATCCATGGACCACCTTACGTACCTTTAGTATCAAATATGCGGTGACTCGAGGAAGTAGGAAGAAGATGAATACGGCTTTTCTTACCAATCTGCAGATAGTGAGAAAGAGGAGGATGGTACCTAAGGTGGTACAGTGATGAAAAGGCTTAAAATGGCTTCCTGTACCAAGCGAAGAATGACTTATTAAGGCTTATATTGGAAAAAAAAGGAAGTGGGCGTGGTGTGTGTGCCTGCGCTTTGAAAAAAAAAGATATTAATGGCTTTTGTGGATGATTGATTACGTCATGAGAAGCTAAGTGTCCTCCCTTCTATTTGGGAATTTGATGATAAACTCTATAGGCCTCGCTTTGGTATTTATAGAAGTGTGCACTCGTTCTAAGCACATCTAGGAACATATTCTCGCTATAGTAAGAATTTTCTGTCCAATTTATTTTGTTATTATTCTGTTTCATAAATTTTAGCTATTTATTTATGTAAGTATCATATAGATTCTATATAAATAGATGGTTAAAATTTATGACATAAAGTAAAGACAGAATAAAATAGATAGAGGATCTCATCCTTTTTTACTAGGGTTGGTAATTTGATTTGATCCGGCTCAAATTCAATCCAATTTGAAATCAATAACTCATTGTTATTTCTACTTTCCGCACCTTTATTTTAAAAGATTACCAATTTGCCTCTTCCGTAAGTTACACCTTATTTGTTTAAATTGTATATATATTAATTCAATCATAACAAATGATAATTATTTTCTAATGTAATTTTTTTAATTTTAAATAGGAATCAAATATTTTGAACTATATAAGATTTCAAGCTAAATCCAATTTTATTAAAATCATTTAAATACTTTCATGATTATTATAATTATTAATATTATATTCCACTTCTAGACCAATAAATAAATTAAAATACTATATATCAATATAGTTAAGCATACACCAAAATATTTTACTTTTTATTTATCCATTAATGAGTGGCATTTATTGGTGATTTCATTATTTGATAAAGACAATTTCGTGGTTATATTCTTTAAAAAAATTACAATATGAAATTGTTTCGGGACCACCCTCCATGCCTAAGTTATATTTTTTAAAAATTAATATTTGTCAAAACAAGTCATTTGTCTACACTCAACAGTCAATTTTGTACGTTGCTTATGATTATACAAGACGAGGATTCCCCTAATTATATATTAAAAGAAAGTCTCCATTTGTTTGTTTATTATAGGATGGTTTGCCAAAATTAATGTTAGCAATGTCCTAATCTTCATAAATTAACTATTAGCAGCCATAATTAACGAATAATTGATTATGGGTGGAGAGGTTGTTTTCAAGAAAAAGCAATAAGCAAAAAGGGTTTTTTTTTTGGTCGGTTCGTGAAAATTATTATTTTTTAATGGGTGTATGCCATGAAATGATAAGCTATTTTTATGAGAATATAATATTGTGTTTTTAATAATTTGTAAATTCTTTTTTTAATAACTATTTTATCATATTCTGCTCTTGAGTTTTGAAATTAACATTTAGGAATCAAGATGACTAACCCATTCCAAAGTCTAATTTAGTATTAAATTATTAAAGAATAAAATCAGTATATTTAAATAAAATATATTGACAGAACCTAATTCAAGTTAGAAGTTGGAATTCCTGTCTTTAATTTTATTCTTTTTAGTCTTGGAAAGTGATATTTTATTTTTGTCGTCTTTGTATAGTATTCTTGCATGGTCATAAATTACTATTATATATGTTATATGATTTAATTACATCTACATGCTTGTAAACTATATCTTATAACATGTATGAATGAGTGATGAGTCACAAATTTTGGCATTAGGTGACTTAAAAGATCCCTTTTGTTTTCTATTATTTAATTTTGCATACAATAAAAAAAAAAGTTAATGTGGATGAGATTTTAATAGAAATGACTTTAGGACAAATATGATTGCGTCATATTTTGATTAAATTGACAAACTCTTATAAGAAGCTTGTTAATTTATAATTAGAAATATATGATCATCATTATCCATCGAACACATGACTTTGATGATAGATTATAGAATTTAGTTCCTTTTAGAACGTATTGAACATGGATTATAAAGATATTACAATTAACTTTCATTTAAATTCAACGAGTCACGTTTGATTTAATTGAGTATTTGATTGATTTCAAGTTTGCAATATCAACCTAAGGTCTCCTTAACTATAAATCAGTATTTTAAAAAATGGACTGAACCGGTCAGTTAGATCGAAGAACCGGTGATGTGAAGCATGAAACTGTTCAATTTAGCCCTTATTTTTAGAGGTGAGCATTATTCGAGTTGGCCCGATTACCCGGCCCGACCCGAATTAATTCGGGTAATAAAATGCTAAAATACTGGTAAATCGGGCCGGCCCGGATTATTTTCGGTTTGGGAAGGGTAACTCCGAAAAAAATTTAGGCAAGCCCAATTACCCGAAATGTTGTGTTATTTTGTGTAATTTTTATAAGAGAACCAAAGAACCCGAAATTTTCGGGCCGGGTAAGTTCGGGTAATTGAAATGTTGTGTTCGAGCTGGGAGAGGAGGAAAATTTTTTGGGTAATTCGGGCTTTACCCAAACAGTGCAAATTTGGCCCGATTAGCCCGAATGCTCACCCCTACTTATTTTTATTGAATAGTTGACCCGCTCATTTTGTGGTCAGACTGGTAAAAACCGCTAAACCGGTGAAAGAAAGAACTAATCGATCTATTTAAAATGCTTGATTTTGATGATTTCAATTTAAATGAATATTATAATTAGTGATATTTTTTTTAATCTTTTGGATAAAATATGACTAGTGAGTTTTGTTTTCTTATCTTGTGTTATGTTGGTAAACTCAAAAAACAAACTTGTATGTTTTGAAGTTTGAAAGTTTAAGTTAAGTTTACAATTAGATAAATAATTAAATAGTATGTTATAAAATTATCTTATATATATAAAATAAAATTTTATATATTTATTAGCTACCGATTTGATCACGATTGAATTATGGTTGAACCATTAATCCTTGAATCAGCTGTTTCTTTTATTCAATCACCGGTTCAGTTTTTAAAACATTACTATAAATAGGTAAACACCTCAATTAGAAAAGGTAATTTTGTTCATTCCTTCATCTACTTCTTAGGTCAACAAGAAGTTTCCTTGCATGGCAACTTTAGGAATCATGTAGCATTTTAAAGGAAGGGAGAAGATATAGTTTAATAATAAGGACGGTGAGAAGGGATCTTGGAATCTGCATATAACTCAGAATTCAATGTTTAATGTTAAGTATTTCTTTTTGTTTATTCCTCTCTTTCCTAGAGGTTTAGTCTTATGTTTTTGGCTTCAATTTCTTATTTGAAATCACATACACACAGACACACAAGCTATACTTATTATTTAAATAATTTCAAATATAAGAGCGGCTTAATTAGTTGGAGGGCACATCTTAAGAATTTTCAATTGTCGAGATCTTGATGTCGAGTTTTATAAACAATAACAACAACACTCAGTAAGAGTCTCGTTAAGATGCGAAAGGTCTAATAATACACAGTCTTATCTCTAATTAGTAGAGAGATTATTACTAAAGTTTAGTTTTATGACCGAAATGCTATAATTATTGGATTTAGCTGTGATTTTATTAAAATATATAATTTATAAATTAGATTTTGCAATCTAAAAACTTACTCAATATACATAAATAATATTAAATTTCATGACAATATAAATAACTGAAAATGCGAATTTATTAAAGCTATTTTTCTAATCCAACCAGCTTTGGTCAATTAAACAATGATATTAATTTAAATAAAATGTATCTTCATTCTAACCTTGGATATGAAAATTTAATATTTGTCTTGTAATTTTTAATTTTTTAGAAAAAATTTCTTTTATATCAATGAAATGCACGTGACGTGAACATCAGATATGGATCAATCAAATATCACTCAAGCGATAATCGAATCTAACTCTTAAATTCAAATTGAACTCGATATAAACTAACAATTTATTACAATTATCTTAAATTAAGTAAAATTTACTTGATTTACATCAAGATTAAGAGCTTTGTTGGGTTATTACGTGAGGAATATTCGATTAGTCTTCATATAATGTTCGTATTACATATGTTTTATCGTTACAGTTTAACTAAAATTTAAGAAAATAAATTTTTCTAAAAGTGAAAAAATCTTTAAACTTTTTAAATCCCTATAAAATTTTATGTATTTTATTCAACAATTTATATTAATGTAATTGAGTCTTTGATTTGGAGTATATTTTTTGTTTTAGACTCCTAAATCTTTATTTTGTAAAAATGGACCCAAAAAATCATTACCCATAGATCTTGATTTAAAAATTTGGAAGTGGGCATTGAATTATTATATTTTCTAGGGGTCTTATGGCACTTGTGACCGCTACAAAAGTTGATCAATGCACTCCCACTCTCCACAAACTAACAACTTTGGCCTCTCGTTTCAAGAAAAGATTATACTACAACGTCATAATAATAATATCATTATATATTTTACATTATCTAACCCCTCCAACTTGGTAAATAAACTAACCAACGAATATTAAAAATATGTACATTACGTATATATGCCTTCAAGCAACCAAAAAAAGAAGAAAACAACACGTTTTGGCATCAAAGACCTTTTAGCAAGTCATACATATTACATGAGCAAATGTAAGATATACTTAAATAGGTAGGAAATAAATTTTTATAATAACCATATTCACAATTTTAAGCTTATTCATTAATGAATTAAATAAAAATTTTATAAAATACATTAAATTATAAGATAAAGGGGGAGCTTCGATGTAATTGGTAAGTTAAAAGTTGTTACCTTCTTTCGATGTGTGCAAAATAAAGAGTCTTGTATAGGGAATGCGTTATAAATAATATGTTAATTATCATTATGACCAACTATTATTGGGTTAATGTCAATTCAACGAAAGGTATAATAATGAGACTAATAATTATAGATAGATGAACCAAATATCACTGGTTGTGATTATAATGATGATGGAGGGGTTTGAGCGTGCGTGTGGAGCGTAGAAAAGTCACTTCTTAAATATCAAATCAGAAAAGAACTATGGCACTTTGATTAATTAAAAGCACTAGATTTTATTTTTTTAGAGTCCAAAAACCACTTGGAAATATAATAGTGATTTGATAAAAATAAAATAAATGCATAAATGATGATATTGTCTTCCATTTCCTTGAATATTCAATTTGATTAAAAAGAAGAGCCAGTCATTTTAATAATTATTATTATTTATTAGTCAAATAAAATCAAGAAAAGTCAATGGAGCGTGACCTTAATTAATTAATTAATTCCTTTGATTTTTTTCCCTATTTTAAAAAGTTAAGAAGGCATCATACTTTTTCTACGTGGTATACTCTTAAGATTTTTTATAGTTTCCACTCTAATTAAATATTTTAATTTAAGGATAAGGTAGTCTAGTTTCCTTTTTTTTTTAATAATTAAGGGACTTTGCTTTTTACTTCAATCATTTAATGGGAGATTGATGTGTAACACGGGAAACTCACGTCAAATATTTTGTTTCATTAAATCTTATCCATACATTTATGTGGGATCTACGTAAAAGTATAGATAAGATTTAATAGAACGTGATAGGAATATTATAATCGAAACCAGAGATTTAATCTCAATCCCACCTATAATCAATAAAAGATTTGCAATTTTGAAATAATATTTATATTTTTGTAAACTTAAGGAGGCATTTATTGGATTTAAAGTTGATAATTCAATAAGGATGGTTAAGTTAAATTTCTTTTAAAAGTTGAATTGATTTGATGTTTTCTAGTTATTTTCATTCTTAAGAGTTTTCTATTTATATTTTGAATATTTAAGCCATTGCATATGAGGTTTTTAATTTTCTATGATCAAAATTTGGAATCCTAGAAATAATACATTTTTTATCAATCTCCCATTTATCAATATTCTATTTTAATTGTCAACAATTAATGTTCATATTATGTGGTTTTCTCATATATCACATGGTAATTAAATATAATAAATTATTATATTAATTTATAAAATAATATATTCCTTATGTTATAATATATAAAAGATTGAAAGAATGACAGCATTATTTTAATCATCAGATAAAGACAAACCCATTAAATAAGTTTATGTAATTTTTAATAGAGCTATTTTTCATTTAAAATAGTATTATTGGAAAATTTGACATTGTATTAATAATTGTAATGTTCTCATATAATATCCAAATAAATCATTAATAGCATATTAATAAAAATTCATATCACCATCAAACTCATTTGTATGACAGTTTAGGCCAAAACATCATATTCAGTAAAGCAATAATATAAATACTTTGTTATCTTATTTGAATGAAAGGAAACAGTCATTCTATTAGTGATAAGTGCATATTTGTCTAATATTTATGTTTTAATTATTCCTTTTTATTCTTCTTATTGATTTAATTATTGGGACTTAATTTGATTTAATATTTTCTTATAGGGAATTATAATTTTGGCATGATATAGGAAATTAAGAGGAAAATAACAATTAAATGGGCAGAACGCAATTAGCAATTAAGAAAGCATGCTACAACCGGGTGGATAGAAATAATTAGCTACAACAACAATTAATTAGTGAAGCAAAGGAAGAAACGACAACAGCGTTGGAGGAGAGGCGTTGTGAGACTTGGAGAATTAAAATAAAAAGAGCAAATCACGATATAAGCAAAGAGGGCTGACGTGGACAGAAAGAAAACAACATTGGCACTTGGTGAAAAGCAAGGAGTCGGTTGCGTTAACAGAGAAAAAGACTTAACAATTAATAAAAGGAGTCACGCAAAGCCAAGGAGAAGCAGACACGAAAAAAAAGAGGGAAGAATTAAAACAAGTGGGATTGGAATTAGAAGAGAGGTGGACAGGTGTTGACGCAAGAATCAAGAGGAGGGCCCACCCAATTAAATGAGAACAAAAACCTAAGGAGATAAAAAGAAGGAGCAGCCGCAACTTGGATTGAATCAGCGGCAATTAATGGGCCCAAAAATTAACACAATATGGGATGAAGAGAGGGATTGTATGGAGGCTAGGGGATATAAATAGAAAAGCAATTAACAGCTAAAGGGGGGCGGCGTTAACGAAGGTAGGCGGCGACAGAGACAACGCTTGGTGAAAAAGTCGTGAATTAAAGGAACCTGAAACCTTTAATTGTCCCATCATCTACAGTGACAAGAGAGGAAAGCAAATAGCAGCAGCAATTACAAGCAATCAATAGTGACGATACAAGGACAGGTTTCGACACTTTGGGGAGATCTTCTAGTTTTTTTCTTCTTTCCTTTGTTATTTAGACTATGTTAATTAAGAACTTTGTTTTGTTTAATTCCGTTATGAGTAGCTAAATTGTTTTAGTCGGGGAATTCCAATTGTTATGCTTTGACTTGTGAGATTATTGTTCTAATTATTTGGTTTATAATATTCGTACTGTTTCCGTTTTACTGTCATTGTTTATTAATTGATTTTGCGATTAGGGCCCGATTGTAGAATTAGTTAATTAACATATCGCCAACTGATTTACTTGGTGGTGTTAACTGGGTGATTAGTGTTTGTGGCAATTGGCACTAGGACATATTACTTGTCTGATTTTGTGTTAAGGAACTTGCGATCTAATTAGATGAAGCATGAGTCGGTGCGTAGTC
>JANZLX010000213.1:45892407-45911415 GCA_025531955.1 Erythroxylum orinocense | reverse complement strand
GCATTTGGAAGCTCTAAATTTCTTGGAGCTTTGGAATCATTCTAGGTTACTTGCGTCGGCTTCTTCTTCATCAACAAGTAGATTATTGCAGCGTTTTTTATCTTCTTCTCCGACGAACAGTAGCAATAACGATTGACAATTTTTCATTGACGGAGCGGTATTCCATCGTAAAGGTAAGCTTGGCTTTTGAGCAGTGTTGGAGAGTGCTGAGGGAGAGTTTATTAAAACTTTTTCTGGTTATTATGTTGGTGGTGTGGATCCCTTGATTGCGGAAGCACTAGCACTTCGACAATCCTTGCAAATTCTAAGACAACGACACATTGAAGACGGTGACATTATTCTTACGGATTCTCAAATTTTATTTTTCCCACTTAGCTCACTGAACTTTGATCTTTCCGAGTTGAGTACTGTTATTTGTGATTGTAAGATTTTGTTATTATGGCAACCGAATATTTTCTATAGGTGGATTCGTAGGCAAGTCAATAGACATGCTCATTCTTTAGCTCGAGCATCTATTTTGCACATCTATAAATTTGAGTATTTTGCCCTTCAAAAAAATAAAAAAATAAAATTTAATTATACAATTTAAATAAAATTAAATTATTCTATAATTTAACTTAAACAAAATCAACTTATGCAATCT
This sequence comes from Erythroxylum orinocense, assembly GCA_025531955.1. Lineage (NCBI taxonomy): Eukaryota > Viridiplantae > Streptophyta > Magnoliopsida > Malpighiales > Erythroxylaceae > Erythroxylum > Erythroxylum orinocense. Next base: position 45,910,772 of record JANZLX010000213.1, on the reverse strand, counting down.
TAAAAATTATGAATATTACGGAATGCAAGTGAATTTAGTAATTTACCCTAGCGCATTACTTTAATTATATATTTGAGATTGAAAATTTAAAATTTGAAATAATAAATTTAATTTCACAAAATTTATGAAATTGTGTTCATAATACTAACCAGCGTCTCTTCCTCGGTACCTACATGAATCTCTCTTCTTCTTCGTCCACCTCCTCTTCTTCTTCATCCTCCACCGTCACCACCTCATGGTTCTCCGGCATCGTACGTGGCCGTAGCGACAGGTCGTCGAGTCTCAAGATGGCCAACAGCTTTGCGGCTTCCGGCGCCGAGAATGCTGGCCCCATCAAGGCTAAGAACCAGTTCCGTGGCGTTCTTTTTAAGTACGGGCCTAAACCCATTCAGGTATTTGTTATAAAATTCAATCTTTTTTGGTCACTTTTGATCTGGGATTCGAGTGTTCTTCGAGTTCTGTGATTTGTTGGTATTTAGAGTTGTGGAGGAAAGCTATTTGCTTTTGGCTCATTCCCCCTTGATTTGTTATTATTCCGTTTTGATCTGGAACACATTTGGGAGCATTTGTTTGGTGTTTAAAGGAATTGTACGATTTTGTATCACGTCATGAGAGTCTATTAGTTTTAGTTATACTATGAATTGCAAGATAGTTCTCAATGAAGGGTTTGGATATGGATAAATGAATTTGCTCAAGACAAGCAAAGACTATAGCATTTAGGTCATATTGATGTGGACTTCATTAATGTTTTAGTTTCTTTTTTCTTTTTATGTAGGTTGCATTTAAAACAGGTGATTATAAACAACAAGTCATTTTCATTGGTGGACTGACAGATGGTTTTCTTGCAACAGAGTATGTATTTTGTAGCGGTAGATTTGGAATGAAGTGATGTTCTGTTTTCTTTTTGCTTTGTTTTTGTGAGCAATAGTATCAATGTCTATGCTCAACTGTCAGATACTTGGAGCCCCTTGCAATTGCTCTGGATAAGGAAAAATGGTCACTTGTTCAGTTACTTTTATCATCTTCTTACAGTGGATATGGCACCGCCAGCTTGCAACAAGTAAATTCCCCACTCTTTTTATAGTATGTTTATCAACACTTTCAATATATTGCTACTGCTAGAACAATTTGCTAAATCCTAAGTGCACAGCTAGGAATGCAGCCAGTTTCCACCAGCAAACATTAGTTCATACATTCCCAAGTACCACATAAATCTCCATCCAAGCCTAATCTTTGTTTTCTGAAAACCACACAAAACGAGACAGATGATTTATACTGTCCTGGATTTCAGTTGGTCTTGATGTTTCTTCTAATGCATGCTTTACTGTTTCCATGTTTGAAATTGGACTTTTGTTCCTCAACTTCATTATTGTTCTGCGTCTTTTGTTTTGAAGGATGCCATGGAGATTGACCAGCTGATAAGCTATTTGATTAACAAAGAAAATTCTGAGGGTGTGGTGCTACTTGGACATAGTACTGGCTGCCAGGTGATATCCTAAAACCCTGTCGATATTGTACTATACATTTATAAAAGCTTACATTTGATCAATTTACATGATGCCTTTTGTGGATCTAGGATATTGTGCATTATATGCGGACTAATGCTGCATGCTCCCGAGCTGTCCGTGCTGCCATATTGCAGGTAACCGATTACCTGTTTAGGATAAACCAAAGTTATGTTGCCAAATTACAATATGGAATTTGCAATCTCATTTGTTTATTTTCAAGAAAGTTAGCTGTGAGATGTTACACCTTCTGCAAAATTTACAGTTTATCTATTGACCAATCACTGATATGGATGAAAGGCTAGTCTCTTGATCTGAATTAATTTTAAGAACTTTCCAGATTATCTTACCTGGTTTATGGCACCAAAAGTTTTTTTTCAGTAATACCACAATTGCCTCTCCACATCCTTATTTAATTGCTATAATATCTGCTGTCTTCAGTCTTTTGTTGTTTGATGGTAATTTGTTGAAGAGTTCAAATGGACTTACCATTAGAGACTCATGAGTTTTCAGTCATCTCCATGCAATCTCTTAGAGGGACAATCTGTCCTGTTAATATTGATATTTTATGTGAAAAACACGTTCCTCAAGAATATAACATGTGATAATTATGGAATATAATTGTTCCTTAAAATTTATCAGACTATAAAACTGATATTTATTAACAGAAATTTTCAAAAGCCTCATGCATAAACTGAATAGCATTATAAACAGAAAATAACATCAATATGGCATTGATATCAAATAATGGATATATCAAGAGATGCCACACTTGGAGGTCTAATGATCAACTAGTGGATTCTGGATACTGTGGCTCATATCTGGGACAAGTCCTATTCTTGATAGCATCTACATGTTGTGTGTTGATTTCCAGATTTCATTGTGACTCCAAAATTTAATTGGAAAGTTCAGGCTCCAGTTAGTGATCGTGAATACAGAGCAACTCTTCCTGAAACTGCCGCTATGATCGACTTGGCTTCAACCATGATAGCAGAAGGGCGTGGCTCAGAATTAATGCCCAGGGAAGCTGATTCTTCTGCTCCAATAACTGCTTACAGGTCAGTGTACAAATTTATGTCTATCTGGTTCCTGAAGTCATAATTGATTATTGTGCTAGGTTTTAGGACATTAAGCCGTATACATATTTATGTCTATCCGGTTCCTAAAGTCATAATTGATTATTGTGCTAGGTTTTAGCACATTAAGCCGTATAGATATTTATGTCTATCTGGTTCCTAAAGTCATGATTGATTATTGTGCTAGGTTTTAGGACATTAGGCCGTATAGATATTTATGTCTATCTGATTCCTAAAGTCATGATTGATTATTGTGCTAGGTTTTAGGACATTCGGCTTTTAGATTTTGTCTGCCTCTGATTTTTTCTAGGTATGTTGGGCATAAAAAGTCAGTATTTGGATCTTAATTGCAGCCATGGATGATAGGAAATTAAGTAAAAACTTTCTCACTTAGAAACAAGGGTTATGCAGGTATCACTCCCTTTGTGCATACAATGGGGATGATGACATGTTCAGTTCTGATCTTAATGACGACCAACTAAAAATGAGACTTGGGCATATGTGCAACACACCTTGCCAGGTACATAATTCCTTTCACTGGTACTTTTTGCTTGTACTTGTGATAGTCTTGGAAGGAGTGATCATGGGAAGGACTCCACGGAAGATGCTTCTTCTAGTTTTAAGTACGGTCACATGTAAACAGAAGTAATATATCATCTTTTCAGAGCTTACAGTGAACAATTGTGTGATGGGCATGAATCAGATTCTGTATTGCTCTTTGAATTCTTAAAGTTCCATCTTTAAAGAAGTTTCTGTGTGCAGGTGATTTTCTCCATGGCTGACGAATACGTCCCAGAGTACGTTGATAAGAAAGCGTTGGTCGAAAGGTGAACGTTAAAGCTCTCATCTTATTAGTTCATCCATGGTCAAAGCTGTGTGCATCTTATTCAAGCTCTTATTCATGAATGTCGCTTGGACCGGGTTAACTAAATTGATTCCGGGTTCAGATTTACTCTCTTGTAAAAATCTGTGTGTGTGTGTTTGTGTATGTGATAGGGAAAGGAGATATGAAAGATCTGTTCTTTGTGATACCATCAAGTAATTTTTTTTGGTGTGGCAGATTGAGCAAAGCAATGGGTGGTGCAGAGAAACTGGAGATTGAGTATGGGAATCACTCCCTTTCTAACAGAAGTCATGAAGCTGTTGAAGCAATTATTGATTTTGTCAAAAGAGAGGGGCCTAAAGGCTGGGATGATCCATGGAGCTAATTTAATGGAGCTTCTTCTTCTTCTTTTTTTTCCCCTTTTTTTCTTCTTCCTTTTATTCTTTATGTCTCTGGTAATTACCCTGTTCTTTCTTGTCTCAGCAGAAAATAGATTAATTGATCACTTCATCATCTGGACTAGGTGTTCTAAGGACTTGGTTTTGTTTATATATTGGATATCTAGTTTATTTATGTTAATGATGTAATGTAAGAATCTTAATCTTAGTTATAATTAATGAAAAAAAATCTGAAATTTATATTTTTTTAAAGATTTGGTTGAAATTTATATTTTTTAAAGATTAAGTGGAAGATTTGGTTAAGTTTTATTAATATATTGAATTGGTAAAGTTTGTTCAACTGCAATTTGACTAATTTCTTCAATTTATCTTATTAACTCTTATTATTAAAAAATAATCATTTTCTTAATTAACTGATCAAATGATTGAACTTTAAATATTTTATCTTATTGGTTTAATTTTTAAAGATTTTTAAAACATTGATATTTTAAACACTATTTTTAATACTTTGAACTAATACCACTTTAATTTTTTTATTTGTGAACTCTCAAGTGTTTCCCACTTAGCACAACTTTTTAAAATAAGTTTAAGTATCTGCTTGGATGGGATTTTGAGATGTTAATAAGTATTTTTTTCGTCATAAAATTTTTTTTAAGAAAAATAAGTGTTTGGCAGTAAAATAAAAAAAACATCTTTAATAGATATAATTTTTTTGGCAGTCAAAATACAGTTTTTTAAGAAGCTCAAACTTGGAGCTTCTTAAAAAAACATCTCAAATAACTTTTTCGAGTAGATTTTTAGACCAATTAATGAGTATATTTTTTAATCCCTTTTGTCCTTATTTTTTACACATAATACCCACAAATTCACCATCTCATGAATAAAATGTGACCAAATCTTGCAAACTTATCTTCTCTAATCTGTCGTATATTGTTTAATATACTTTAAATAATATTTATATAAATAAATTATTTTTATTACAAAATAAAATATATTTAAAATTAAAAATATTTTTTATTTTTATGTTACCAAACAGTCTATTATATGAAACTTTTTCAAAAAAAAATTTTTTAAATGACAACCAAAAAGTCAACTAGCTTCTTAAAAAAGTTCTTCTCAGAAAAAATCTACAAAACAAAAACTCTATTGACAAAAACTCTACTGGTATAAACCTAATAAAACATAGGCTAAGCCAAATAAAAAAAAGATAGAACTTGAATTTCTCTTTAGATTTTTAGATTTTTATTTAATTCAAAATTTGATTTTCTAAATTTAAATTTAAATTTAAACTAAAACTCGATAAACTCAAATTTTATCCATAAGTTTAAATTTTGAACTAAATTTAGATGAACTCAAATTTTATCCATAAATTTAAATTTGAACTAAAATATTCGATTATAGTCGCATTATATCGTACGCCATGCAAATGACACGATAATGGTCCCTCCACCGTCACAAGGCGGACTTGTCGGTGGTGGCGTGTCGGTGACTGTGTCCTGATATTATGAAAATTATATAATAATGGAAAAAAACCTATAATTTAATTAAGTATTACGTAAACACATCATTTATTGTAATCATTTGTCGTTACTTAAAGTTATGATAACACCAAACTTTTTTAATAATTACGTCTCTTTAACCATACAATAATATATATATATATATTTTTTTGGGTCAAAAGCCTAATAGAAAATTATGAATAAACAAAAAATTAAAAATTAAGTTTAAACCAAAAAAAATTGTATAATTAATCTTTTTTTATAATTTTACTTTTAACTTGTTTTCTTCTTAAAAGTAGAATTTTAAAAAAAGTTAATTGAGTTTGATCCGGATAAAATTTAATTTAATTTTTTAACTTAGGATGGATTAACTCAATTTTTATTATTAATTGAATTTAAAAAATTACAAAACCCAAACTTAATTATATCAAATTTTTGTTTAAATTTTGATTTTTTTTATCTGCATCATCAGAGTGAGACTTTAATTAAGTATTGATGTGATGACGATAATTTCCTCTCCCATATTTAAACAAATATATATCGAATATTCTTCAATTAACAAATTCAATATTGAAAAGTTTAAAATTACTAATTTATTAGAAGTCAATAGTTAAACTAAGAAATACTACTTAATCCTCAAGCTGTTAATAACAAGAATGGTACGGAATTCCTCTTTCATTGGAGGTTAGATTCCAAACACAATAACTCAAACAAAGTATGCGGTGTAAGAACGGCCACATGTTTTTAGATTGAAAGATTTAATAAAGAGGTTAGGAAAGGAAGAAAGGGATGTTCATGTAACGATTAACAGTAAAAATTCTCACTTTTTTTTTCTGTTTTTTAAAAACTTATCTGTCAGCGGAAGGAAGGAAAAGAAAAAGCAACAGTGGACATTTGCTGGCTCCAAGTTTTCTTCTTTCATTATAGTACTTGCATTTTCTCGAGCAAAACGAAGCTTTTGTCCGTTGTTGCCTTGTTGGGTTGTAATATATTCCCTGGACAGGTGCTTTGGTTTTGTGAAAGATCGAAACTTTTTTGTTTTTGTTTTTATTTTCATTCTTTGTTGCTGAGCTTAGTTTAGTTCTTGATGTTGGGTTGTTGCAGATATGCCTGAGAAGGCAGTGAACACAGATCCAGCACCAAACCCGTCAAAGTGGCTTCCTTTCTCAGTTCACCTGCTTCAATGGCGGTTTCGTGTACTCACAGCTCTGGTTTTTGTTGGAATGGTGGTTGTTTGGAGCTTGGATGGGTGCACCATAAAGAGTTTTATTGAGTCGTGGAGGTTCAAGCAACAGTTAACCTCGGAAATCAACTTACTACCAGTAAAACCAACAAATCTGACCCAAAAAAACCATGGAAGTTTCGCTTTATCGACCAATATCACCCACACCCCACCATCCAATTACAGTAGTACCAGCATCATCAACGTTAGTTACAGTAGTCAGACCGACAACGTCTCTGCTCAGAATGTTTCGGATGGGTTTTCACAGAAACCAAGGATGCGAGAATTAGAAGCTCAGGTGAAGTGGGTATCAACTGAATTGGAGCAAAACTTGACTTCAAATCTTCTCTCACGATGGCTAGCGCCAGGAGGAGAGGTTTGTAGAGAATCACGAACGGTGGGAATTCTGGTTCATGGACTTGAAGGGAAAGATATGATTGAGCTGACGAGTGGAGATGTTCATGAATTTGGTTTCCAAGCAGTGGATGAGTTCAACAAACCTTGTTGTTTAGGTGGGGATTACTTTGAGACTGATCTTTCAGGGGAATCATGGAAGTCTAGGCCTCTGGTCAAAGATTTAGGAAATGGGTCGTACTCGATTTTACTTCAAGTTCATCCTGATTTTGCTGGTGATTATATTCTTACCATTATCTTGCTCTTCAGGCATTTTGAAGGCCTTAAACTTTCTTCTACAAGATTTGCTTATGATAAGGAATTGCTTAGGGTTAGAATCAAGTTTTATAAAGGCCAAACTCAGTTACCACCATTAAGAACCTGTGAGAAATCTGATTTTACTGCAAAACATATATGGCTAGGAAGGTGGACTAGGCATGGTAGGAATGATGGTTGTCAAATTAGCAACGATGGCCGTTACCGGTGCCTTGCACCGGATTTTCCATGCCAGAGTCCATGGTGTATTGGTTCATTAGGCTCATTAGAGAGTAATGGTTGGGTTTATTCTAGTCACTGTTCTTTCAGGATATTTTCTGCTGACTCTGCTTGGAATTGCTTGAAGGATAGATGGATTTTCTTTTGGGGCGATTCGAACCATGTCGACACGATCAGAAACATGCTCAATTTTGTCTTGGATTTGCCTGAAATAAAAGCAGTTCCCAGAAGGTTTGATATGAACTTTTCGAACCCTAGAGATGCATCTCAATCAGTTCGAATCACCAGCATTTTCAACGGCCATTGGAATGAGTCTCAGAATTACCAAGGGTTGAATTCTTTGAGGGATGAAGGGTTCAGGAATTTGGTGAAGAGATACTTCTCAGAGGAGAGTGTGCCTGACACTATAATCATGAATTCTGGATTACATGATGGTATATTCTGGTCCAACATAAGATCTTTTTCAAAGGGAGTTTATTACGCTGTCTCATTTTGGAAAGAAGTTCTGGAGTCGATACGGCAAAGAGGATTAGCTGTTCCGAAGATATTCTATCGGACTACAATCGCCACCGGAGGATATGCAAGAACTCTAGCATTTAATCCAAATAAGATGGAGACATTTAACTGGATAGTGCTAGATAAATTCAGGGAAGCTGGCTTACTTTCCGGCGTGATCGATAACTTCGATATGACTTTCCCCTGGCATTTCAACAACCGCTGCAACGACGGAGTGCATTATGGCAGAGCTCCATTGAAGATGAAATGGAAGGATGGTGAAATTGGGCACCAATACTTTGTGGACCTCATGTTGGTCCATGTATTGCTCAATGTTTTGTGTGAAAGTAAAATGGCTAACAACTCTTGAAGAGGAATTGCTTGGAAAGATACAGCTTCATTGAGCCAGACAGACAATAGGGTGAATCAGAATTCATACTTGAAACTGCTTGAGGGCTACTTGGGATGAAAATTTTAGAAGGTTTGGTTTATGTTCTTACAATTAGTATTTGCATTCTTTATTGGTTTATAGTGTGATTCTAAGTGGATGTTAATATATGTAGTTTATGAGAGATACATATTTTGAGGGTAGTACATAACATCTATCAATCTTATTGTAATTCATTTTTGCTAAGCTGATGATGAGTAGAGATTAGATAGTAGTATTGGCAATAAACGGATCCAGCCTGAACTCGTAAGGTGTGAGATTGAACTGAAGTTTTTCTTCTCAATTCCAAGCCCTAACATGAAAATTTCAAAATTTTCATGTTTTAATTTCCTATCTTAATAGTTCCATATATTTCAGATTGGCAGTAGCATCAGAGCCCAAATTAGGGTCTCGCGCGGGCTTGAGCCCTATTCGATCTAGCTTGGACAAACCGGACCCTAATTGGGTCCAATTTAAGTCTGATTAAATATATTTTTAATTTAAAAATGACACTGTTTTCTTGAAAATTTTGGAGTGTGGGCTAGATGATTCGAACTCAATTAATTCGGACCGGACCTATAATTCCGATTCAAATCGGATTGGATTAAATAAACTTTGCCAAGTTTATGTATATTCTTGATTTCATTTTTTAAAACATTTTTAGAAATATTTATTGACATTAATGAATGATACTGGTAATTTTAAGTCCGAGCTTGACATGAATTATGGTTTGGTTCAAACTTGAGCTTAAATATCTCAAAACTTGGTTAAATATATATTTTAATTTTAAAAAATTTAAAAATTACATCATTTCTTTGAAATTTTCAAACTTTAGGTCATATAATTTGAGTTAAATCAACTTGGATTAGGTCTGTTAATTTCGAGTCGAGTCAAGTTGGACCAAAGTAGATAAACCTTGCCAAGTCTTTGTATATTCTTGATTTTGTTTTTTACCATTTCTCCAAATATTTCCTGACTAATGAAAGATATTAGTAATTATATATATATGATAATCCTAAAATAATCACAACAATTATTTCGGCTAAGCAATCTCTAATAAAAGTCTATTCTTAAATCTTTTTTTGAGAATTACTTCAATTTATTGTGTTCCTTAAATTATTTTCAAGATTTTTAATTATAGTTGGTAATTTATTTTACTTATTAAAATTATTGTATCTTTCCACAAAACTTGATTTTTTAATTTTTATTCAAATCTTTAAAAAAATCACTTATTAATTTCTTCAGAAATACAGCATATTTTAATCATTAAAATCATGAATTAAAACTTCACTTAAAAATAATATTTCAATTAAAACATATACAATTTACCTAGTTTTTTTAATATAAATAAAAGATAAATATTTTCTATTTAAATGATATTGATGTGAGAGTAAATTTTATCAATTATTAAATAAAAATAAAATTTCTGTTTTCTAAACCTAATTAAAAATTAAAAATTAAAAATTTTAAAAATAAGTTCTACATGAAATTCAATCAAATTGAGCTGAGCTTATTGATTTCGGATTCCATCTCTAGTTTCTCAACTAGTTAGTACTTAAGAAGACAAGCACGCGACAAACGCGTGGGGACATCTTAAGGCGTGTTCGTTCGTTTCCAGTCTCCAGATCTTTTCCTCTTCGATAGCAGAGAGATGGCGATAGCGAACTATAACTGCCGTTCAAGCCTTACACCCTTTAACCGATACCCTTTGGAGTTACGCATTTTAGTCAACTGTAACACGCAATTTATATTTCTAGGAGCATAAAGTTGTAATCTTTCATTACTAAAACCATAAAAAGTTAGAATCTTTCTGAGAGATTTGACGATTAGGTGGAGGACTGGACAGATATAAGTAAGGGTCGAACTACTTCTCCCACAAGCTATAGCTTTTTGGATCAGTAATTGATTTTTTTAAGTGGGAGTCGCTCAGTGATGAAACTAACTAGTTAACAAGAGTTGGCACGGAAGCGTGGTGGATATAAGTAAGGTTCGAAGTACTTCCCCCACAAGCGATAGCTTTTGGGATCAGTAATTGATTTTTTAAAAGATCAAACTGTATCCAGATCCTTATGTCGTTGGTTGAGGGGAGGTGGGGTTTGGTGAATTGGTGAATTCTCAGACGAGTGTTGTGAAGAAATATGGTATAGGTTTTTCGGAGACGACGACGAAGAGTGCTGGCCTTGACGTTGCAGGCATTAGTCCTCTTTCATGGCTTGTTCCACATGGGGTTCTGTTCTCAGGATCGCTCTTCTACTTGCCCTCCTTGCAGCTGTTGTTATCGCTTGTTTCACTCTTCCCGTGGAAAAGGTGCCAATTTGTCATCCGAGTCTATCTTAATCTTTAATTTAATTTACCGGATTTTTTAATAATTTGAGTTGGTTCTTTGTGTTCAATGGAGATCTTTGGAAGTGGGGTTTGATTGATTTGCTTTTCAGTTCTGTTTCTTGGGAATGCTTGAACTGTTGGTGGCTCCTATTTTTGAAAATTGGAACCCTCAAATTTATTTGCATTGAGGCATATCGATTTCAACTTAAATTGATGCTTTGTCCAGAGTTGAGGAACTGAATCAACTGATTATATTGTGTGCTTTTAAGGGCTAAGACGGCTGCTTGGTTCTTAATTGGCTCTTTTTGCATATCTCTTAATGCCAGCTTAGTGAATAACAATGGTCTATCAGCAATGGTGCATAAGAATTTGGTTTATCTTATCTCTTGCCCTGTGAGATTGTTTTGTTTTGTGCCATTTAATTGAAACATCTTTCTCTTTTGTTTTGTGCCATTTAATTGAAACATCTTTCTACAGTGAGACCTCTGTGCAGCTAACTGTAACAACATTTCTGAAAATAAACTGCTTGTCTTGGTGCGCTGCTATGAATATTAATACTGAGTAAAGGAGCTTCTCGCTGCAGATCTTGAAGGACTTCTTGCTATGGGTTGAGAAGGATCTTGGGCCTTGGGGTCCTCTTGCGCTGTTAGTATATGTTCCTTTCAAATGTTCCTACTTTTTCTAGTTTCTACATCAAATTGTTTTCCCTTTCCATTTTCCTACACAATGCTATATATTACAATTTTTTTTGTTTTCATAGTTGCAAGATCAGTGTAGTTGATAGGCGAACTTTCTTTCTATTTATTTATTTGAAAAATACTTTCTTTAGTGCTGACCCAATCCTATGCTCTTACAAGTAAAGCCTCCTGTTTAGCCATACGAGTTTGATTTGTGAATCTTTTTAAAGCAAGTAACAAATTCAATTTCCATTCTTGCTGCCTTATTAAAGTTGATCAGCTCTAATGTTCTGAAAAATCTTGTTTTTAGAGTTTCTACAATTTATTCAGGAATATGAATGCATACAGAAATATGAGACCTGGTGTACAAATCTTTATAATCAAGAGTACATTGGTCTTGTTCTCTTAGTAACAGCCCCACAAACTATATTATTGTTGATACTTCTCTCTAGTATTAATGACAATAGTGTACATTAGTTAATACCTTGATTTCGATTTTTTTTAGTACAATTATTTGTTTATATTTTTGGCTTTTGTTTTCTTTAAACAGTTCTCAAACATTTTTTTCCCCCTGTAGGTTTATCAGAAATAACTTCTTAACAGCCTGTTTGGAATGTGATGAATTGAATTCAATGTTGGAATGGTAAAAAGGAGCATGATTTGAATTCTTCCATGGATTAAAACCCACTTTGTTAAGGGGTTGAATTCACGTTAAATATCACGTGAATTCATCCCCAACAACTGCTCCCGTCTTCTCCCACCATTCCAACAACACTCTTCTCCCAAACCTTACACCAGACGAAAGCGTGATTCTCCCATCAGCAACCAACCCACCACTAGACGCTGCTCTTCTCCCACGCATCATCAGTTAACGCAACACCAGCACGCATTCATGCACCTGTTTGTGTTTGTGTTCCACTAAATAACAATTATTCCACTAAAAAACACCAGACGCTGCTCTTCTCTCTGTTCCTCTCTTTGTTCTGTTTGTGTTCTACTAAATAACAATTATTCATTAGAATCTATAATTCTTATTTTTCATGCACCTAAGTAAATAACTATATATATATATATCTATATATATAATTACAAATAACTCGTTATCATATATTTTTATTATTGATGTTAACTGAATGTGTATATTTGATGAAAAATGTATATAAATTGAGGGTTAATTAGATTTAAAATCTTATAATACCACAAATAATATTAAAAAGTTCAAAGTTAATTTATCTCAATTAATTATCTCAATTTAATCTAACAAAATTAATTTATCTCAATTTAATTTAAATTACTTATTTGATAATTATTTTAAAATTCAATCTAAATTATTTTATTTTTATACACAGCTTTTTATTTAATACTTATAATTTTTCTTTCTTATACATGAGTGTATTCATTTTAGTTAACACATAATTCATTGTTAATTATTTTTTTTAAAATGTAATTTTATAGTAAAAATAAAATTAAAAAAACTTCAATAATTTTTAAAATTAAAAAAAAACTGAATTCAATTCTAATAGTATTGGATTTATTCCGAACAGTGTAATTGAATTCAATTCTAATATTACTGGATTTGTTCCAAACAGTGTAAATTGAATTCAATTCTAATATTACTAGATTTATTCCAAACAGTGTAAATTGAATTCAATTCCAATTTCATTAATTTAATTGAATCCAATTCATTCATGAATTCAATTCACTTCGTTCCAAACAGCTTCTAAGAGTAAGGCTGCATACTATTGTACCTCTTTAGACTTTACATCTTAACGGGATTTATACTGGGATATTGTTATTATTGTTGTAGTTAATATCTTAATCTGAGGGTGATCTCAGGTTTCCCCATACGTTTGGATTATAATTTCATAATTGTTCTTGTGATATTTTGGCTACGTATTGAAAACAAAATTGTTTTCCTCCCTCTTCACTTTTCTTTGTGTCATTTGCAGGATTGTGGCCTACATCCCTCTAACGGTACTGGCAGTCCCAGCATCAGTGCTAACTGTGAGTTTTCTAGGCTTAGTTACTCAAAACTATCTTAGTTGCCATGTATTATGCAGTTAACTGCTTTCAATTCAAATTATTGACTCTACCATGGAGTCCTCTTTCCCAAGATGAAGTCCATGCTTGAACTGATCTTCTTAACCTCATTTCTTTCAGGCTGCTACTAACTTTAGAAGTACTGCTTCTGTGATTTGTTTGTCTACTAATTTTGTCCCTATCTTGCAGCTTGGTGGTGGATATCTTTTTGGCTTGCCTCTAGGTTTTGTTGCTGATTCTGTAGGTGCTACTATTGGTGCTACAGCTGCATTTCTTCTTGGAAGAACAGTAGGTCTTGCTAATATTATTTGCATTCTAATCCAATCTAGTTCCGAGTAGGACACTCTTTCAGTGTGGTTGGGGGATGGCTGCCATCCCATTTCTCCTCTTACAAAATTCGTATTTAGCTTTCTGATAAGAAACAACAACAGAACAATTTTTTTTTCTTTTCATTTTATGTTTGAGCTCGAATAGGCATGAAGATTTGTTACTTATTCCTATAATTTTGGACAGATGGGAAAACCGTATGTTACTTACAAGTTAAAGGATTATCCACAGTTTGAGTCAGTTGAAATTGCAATTCGAAAATCTGGCTTTAAGGTTTGATTGATGTACTTTCAGATTGAATTGTTTTACCTTTTATACATATGATTGTGCGCTTCCAAATATAAGCCTTTCATTCACGTTATGGGGCATAACCACTTCTTATCAGATTGTTCTGCTGCTTCGACTTGTTCCGCTGCTTCCATTTAACATGTTAAACTATTTGCTGTCTGTGACCCCTGTCCCATTAGGGGTCTATGCACTGGCTTCTTGGATCGGAATGATGGTATGTACCCTATCGTGCACTCTGTCCCTATGGTGAACTTTCCACAAGGACTCGTAAATTCTCCGATATACATGGCAGAAGATGCTTATTTCCTATCTGTGGAAATGAAAACAACTGATGCTTCATTTGCTAGCTTGGTTGCATTTCATAACATGCACCTTTTATGAAGATTGATGAACATAAACGTCGCATTTTAATCCATTTACTCTTCGCGATAGGTAGTGTGATAAATGCCTTATCTTGTTCACAGATTTTTGTTAAAACAAGCAGGAATCATTAAAAGGGAACATTTTGAGCTTGCTCTTCCATCTCAGTTTGCCATTGCATCTAACTTATTACCTTGATGCAGCCAATGACACTGGCCCTAGTATATGTTGGAACAACTCTGAAGGATATTTCAGATGTGACGCATGGTTGGAGTGAATTTTCAGCCATTGGGTAAAATCTCTCTTAAAACCTTCTTTTCTTAAGCTGTTTCCTTGTATGTAACAATGAAACAAGTTGCCACTCTTACTGGTTTAATTTTGTTTACTTTGAATGCAGGCGTTCATTTTAACAACCATTGTTACATCAGGTAAGCAGGAATACAATGCAGCGGCTGTAATGATTTGATCTCTTTACCTGTGTATGTCTGCTTACTGTTCTTCTGTTCATGTGCAGTAGTTTTAGTGTTTTGGGTTATGAAAGTCGCCAAGTCTGCTTTGGACAAGGCTTTAGCTGAAGGTGGGGACATAGATGGCTTTTTGGATCCACCCCAGTTACCTTGCGGGGCTGATGCTCCCGCAGATTTGAACAAACCTCTAATATTGAAGATAGATGCATCAGAAGAAGATTACGAGAAACCAAAATCATGAAATACATAAAACTCTTGTGTATTCTCTTTCGGGAGGCCATGCTTGTATCTTACTATCTGCCATTGATGCTTCTCATCTCAAATCTGTACAGTCCTCTTATTTGCAGAATATACGTTAGGGTAGAAGTTGGATTAACTTTTTAAGATATCTGGTTCTGATTGTATCTGATTATTTCTGGTGTCTTTATATCTGGTTCTGATTACACTAATCACAGGCCGTAACAATTCAAAGGAATAGAGAATCCGTATTGATGTCCAAATCACAAGCTTATGATAAAAAATGATTCTACACAAAAGATGATGTTCAAAAGAAAATTTGAAAGGGGCAACACTGTATATCAAAACGCCAATGATCATTGGTCGCCTGGGAGGTTTTTCTGCACTACTGACATGAACTGAACTCTACCATGAAGCTTTAACCTACATCATATCACTTTATCTCAAAATGAACTAACAAGAAAAAGGATAGAATCTAACTATAAAACAGAAAGGTATGGTTTTGATTCAGAAATCTGATGGTTCTTTAAGGTCCTACCACCAACGAACTGTAGAACTCTGGTGTATTACATCTTCTATAGCTTATAAGTTATAACACAAGCATTCAGGAAAAAAAAAATGCAATAGCGGGATGAATTTTACTTCAAAGCTTAAGATGAGAAAACATATATAGTCCTTCAAGGGTAAGATGTAAGGATTCAGCAGTTTCTCTCGCGGGGGATGCTTTGATGATTTCGGGATCACGCAGAGGCCTCGTCAGTATTCGGCCCCAGGATCTGGAACCTGAGTAACAGGCCAGCAGAGCTGCAGATAAGTGGGGTCAATACTCAAAAAAGTTCACACAATGAAGTCAGGTTCTTCCAAGAAGCTGAAGTGCTAGAACGTAGACCAGCCTACGTGCCTGGCAGGTGTGGCAGTAATGGAAGCTTGAAGAGTTTGGTGTATTAGTATGATGAGACATCTCTAGAATGGTGAAGCAGCAGTATCTTAGTATTGAAGACCTGAAGGATTATTCTGAGATCAGAAATTTCAGAGATCATCAGAGTGGTTGCATATCATTCGGCAAGAAACCTAGGCCTGAGAATTTTGTTGATTTGACCTTCAGTTCACTGAATTATGTTGGGTCCTTCGTTCTGTGCATTTGAAAGCAAATATTTCAGATTGTGTATGTCGCATGGAAGCATCTTTGGATGAAGAATGAGAATAGTGTAGAGCATTTGAATGTGATTTCCTTTATTGATACAAACAGGTCTAGAAATAACATTTTCCTGATTAGATTTGATATTTGAAATCGGTTCAAAATTAATGAACAAGTTTGAGTTGACTGAAACTTTAGTCGAACTCAAGTTTAAACAAAAAATCGAAGTTAGTTTCATATTTTATCATTAGACCCCGATATTAAAATTACATAATTCTTTTATATTTTTTATACATTTCAGATTTCTCTTAAATTAAAAATAAGAGTCAGTTCAATATGATTTTTTTTGTCATTATTTTTTTTCCTTCTCATCCAATGTTCAGCTATAAATATAAATTATATTAAAAAAACATAATGAAATCTATCGTATAAAAATATAATCGTACGCTCCAAAAATGAATTTGGCGTAAAGAGATTATGACAATCCTCTTAAATCTTTTAAATCTTGTCTCTTGTAATTACCCTAAGAGGTAATTACTTATTCATACCATTAGTATTAGTGTTCATTTGACGATGATAGTAATGATTATTATTATTATTTTTTCTACTATCACGACTAGTATTTTTATTTTTATCATATTATATATTATTATTTATTTCTTTATTTTATTTATTACTTTTTTTGATTTGTTTTTTAAACTCTTATCTATATTTATCATTTTTAATTAATATTTTTCATTAAGATGATTTCTTTATTCTTTATTATATATATAAACACACACTAAAAGAAATACGGCGTTTAGCGACGGAAATTACCGACGAAAAACATTTAAATTCCGTTGGTAATGTAAAATCGCGACGAAAATTACCGACGGTTAACGACGTTGTTAAAACGACTGTCGGTAAATTTACCGACGGATATAAATATTCGGTCGGAAAATTTACCGACGGATTCCGTCGGTAAATATCGATCATTTTAACGACGGACATAAAATTTGGTCGGTAAATAAAATTTAATTTTTTTTAAAAAAAGTCTCCATCATCATTGATGGAGACTTTTTTTGCATATTGCTCACAGTATTATGTTTACCAACCATAAAAATAAATCGATCAGTTTTTAGCAATATCCAACTCCTTTACCCACCCAAGTGTAAATACAACTTGCAAAAATCTGTCTCTAGTAGAACACAGTAAGAAGCAGTGTAAGGGAAATACTTTTGTCGATCCTTCATCATCAATGATGCTACATCACCACTGAGAGGGTTCGAACGATTTGGATAAAGAAATAGCTTTGGCATTTTTTCATGCAAAACAGAATCCCTACATAAACATTTTTCCATTAGATTAAATGACATTAAGAGCTTGTTAAGCACAAGAAAATTTATTACTTACCAAACATTGAACTCCATGACTAGTTGATAACGTCCAAGCATAGAAAACCTGATCCTGTCATTAACATACAAAAAAGAAAGTGTTAGTTGTATCATTAAAAGAGTAATAAAGAAACCGGAGAAAAAAAAAGCAAGAAAGAAGAGGAACCAAGAAAAAGATGAACCCGAGGGTGGGGAAGGGTGGTCGGGTGTTTTAAACATGATTTATCGACGGAAATTACCGGCGGAACTTTCCGTCAGTAATTCTAAATTTTATTATGCCGCCTTTAATTCCTGCCTTTAAATTTTAAGTTTTCCTCCGATTTTAGCGACAGAAATAAATGTTCCGTCGCTAATTTGAGTTCAAGTACCGACGGTATCTTTTACCGTCCCTAAACTTTGTCGCTAATTTTGCCGGGATAGTTTCCCTCCAATTTTAGCAACGGAAATGATAATCGTCGCTAGATTTTAGCAACGGAAATATGTGTTCCGTCGTTAATTTGTTACGCAATTACCGACTGGAATTTTTACCGTCCCTAAATGATACGGAAACTCCAAGAAAACAAGGTTCTTGAAACCCCTCTAATCCTATTGAATCAAAACCCCAATCTTTTTATTCTAAGAACATGCCAGATCAAACCCCAAATCATAAGTTTGAGACCCAATCCCAAGGAAATTAAAAGAATTGAACACGCCACAAGCGATTACCTTGATAAGTGATGCAATCCTTGAAGTAACCATGAAGACATTCACGCCTCCCGTGAGGAACTCACTCTTAAATTTTATTAATCCATCATATCTCT
>JANZLX010000213.1:45873508-45892307 GCA_025531955.1 Erythroxylum orinocense | reverse complement strand
AGAAGATGCTGGACAGACAGGGAAGGAGAATCAGTAGCGAAGCTCTTAAAGAGTTAACGATAAGGAGAACAAGATTTTAAAGAAAGCTTTATGTCACGGGTGTGACTTGTACTGGTACTTGTCACGGCCCACCTGTCACACTTCTCCACGTACCTTTTTCATTTCTTTTTTTTCCTTTTTAATTAATTTTTAACTGTGCAAATAAAATTAATGTGCAAAAAATAAATAAATAATTTGTATAATTAGTAATTAACCTTCTTTAATTAAATAAATAATATTCATGCAATTTTTTAATTTAATTTTAATTTAATTAATCATCCTATCAAATTAAGTTTAATTAATGAAATAGTTAATAATTTCGTAATTAATAGACATTATTATTATGAGCAATTAAGCCGAATTTAACTAATTAGTTAATTAATTAATTATATTTTTAATATATTATAATTAATAAGGACTAATTAATTATTTTGTAATTAAGTAATCAACAATTAAATAACGAAATGTGTAAAAAAATAACTATAGAGAATGTCAATATTAACTTGTGACTACTTACCTACATATATATATATGCTCAATATTATTATATAATAATTAATAATAAATAGCAATTAATAATGCAACAAGATATATACCAAATAGTAATATTTACTACTTAATCGATTAAATATATTCTAATACAACAATTAATTTAGTAAATTAATTATTATTAATAATAATTGAGTATATTTATTATATTAAAAATACTTTTTTATATTAAAATTAATTAGTTAACAATGATTTAAGTATATTTAAATAATAGAATGAAAAAAGAGTCACTGGACTTATCTAACTTAATAAGGTATGTTAAATAAATTTTAGTTATTTATTGAAAATAAAAATCTTAATTTAAAATCTTTTAATGAGTTATATATATATATATATATATATAACAAAAATTATAGTTACACTCTACACTTATTTAATTAATCAGTCAATTAATTATAATTTAATCAGTAAATTAATTATATATAAATTGCAATTAATAAAAAATGGAGGGAAATTCTAACTATACACCCGTGAAAATGAATTAATATGTGAACATGTTTTTAAATTTTTTTAATTAAATCAAATTTTTATTTAAAAAGGTCCTTAGAGTTTGGTCTTAGAAAGAAAAACAAAATTTAAGAAAACATTATGTCACGGGTGTGACTTAATTAATTATATACCAATAATTATTATTAATAATTGAATTAATTTATTATATTCTAATAACTATTAATTATATCAAAATTAATTATTTAACAATGATTTAAGTATATTTAAATAGTTAACTGTTTATTATTTTTCATTATTTTAGACTAAATGTGTATAATAATATTATAATATATATATATATTATAATTAATTGATTATATTATAATAACTGTTAATTATATCAAAATTAATTCATTAACTATTATTTAAGTAAATTAATTATTATTAATAATAAATGAATATATTTATTATATTAAAAAATGCTTTATCATATTAAAACTAATTAGTTAACAATGATCTAAGTATATTTAAATAATAGAATGAAAAAATAGTCACTTTAGACTTATCTAACTTAATAAGCATGTTAAATAAATTTTAGTTATTTGTTGAAAATAGAAATCTTAATTTTAAATCTTTTAATAAGTTATATATATATATAGTTACACTCTACATTTATTTAACTGATCAATTAATTAATTATAATTTAATCAGTAAATTAATTATATATAAATTACAATTAATAAAAATGGAGGTTAAGAAAAAAATAAATCACAGGCGTGAGTAAGAATAGCAGAGGCAGGCGTGAGTAAGAATAGGAGAGAAGAGAAACAAATATCAGGAAAAAAATGCAAAAAAATCTTATATTTATATTATTATTATACGATGAAAAAAAATCAATAAAAAAATCATATTCGTTATGAAAAAATAAATTAGCGTGAGTAAGAATAGGAGAGAAGAAAAACAAATATGGGGGAAAAAGTAAAAAATAATAAACTTTCGATTATTTGGACAAAAGAATATAGCTGCGAAACTTCGGAAGAATAGAGGCCTTTAATTAAATGATCCATCCCGTTCGTCCTTATTATTATATACTTAATAAATAATTGATTAGATATATACTCAATATATATATATATATTATTTGTTTATTAAACAATAACTATTAGTTATTAATTATATCACATACTTTTTTAACTCTTTAAATAGTAATTAAAAAGCAAATACAAATATCAAATTTGGACTCAAATTATTTAATTTTAAATTTAAGTTTAAAGTTAGATTTGAATTAAAATAAAATATCAAAATTTAATATTAATTAAAATTGTAAAAAGAATTCACAAGACCTTGCCAATACCTTTGCGTAACAATTAAGCAATTTCTTAGAAAGACGACGTTTACATCGCTAAATTCTATATCTGAAAATACCGAAGGGAAAGCGAGAGGAACCAACTCCTCGTGCCAATAACGTTGACTTTTTGTAATATGATTAGTACGAGCAAGACTCAACTTTTTAAATAATTGGGAAATTTGTTTCTAGAAATTGATTGCGGAAAATTTAAATATTTTTAAAATTAGATTGAAAGTTAAACCGGTCAGATAAATAGTTTAAGGTTAAAAAGTTTAACCGATATTAAATCATCATAAAGTTGAATAAATATTAAATAAAATTTTAAAATTTTAAAAATAATTGAAAAAGACTAATTTTATTTATAAAAAATTTAAAGTTTAATTAAAAGAGAGATTATTAAATAAAAATTAATTAATTTATTTTAATTTATAAAAACTGATCAATAATTTAATAAATTGATTGTTTTCAAAAATAAAAATTATTAAATTAAAAATTAATTGGTTGAAGCTGAATTGTTAAAAAATTATTAGAAAGTATATCTTAATTTTTCATAATAAAAAAACCAACTTTATAATTCTCTGCTTACGAAAAAATTAAAGTGAAAAAATGATATTGAAAATATTTATTAAAAATAGGATGGAAATTAAAAACTTCATTTCTAATTATACATATATTTATACAAATTTCAAAACTTCAATTTCAATTTTTATATATTTATGAAAAATTAAAACATTTATAATTTGTGATCAAACTCTGTCTAACTCTAAAAATTTATTTAACTTATATATAATTTATAAAATTTCTTTAACTTACGGAAAATTTGACTTTGAAAAGCGTGTTATTTAAATGGTAAAATTAATTGTTTAAAGATTTTTTAATTTAAAATTAAAAATATATTTAAAAGTACTAAATTAAAAATAAAAATATGTTAATTTTATAAATTTTATTTTTATGAAATTTATCACTTAATTTTAATTATTAATTTATTAAATATATTTTTAAAAAATATATAGTTTATAAATTATTATATAAACCTTGACTAATTCTTAGGATTCTAGAAAAAAAAAATTCACATCTTCAACATGTCTTCTTTGGATATTAAGGTTAAGACACGGAAGTCAAAACAGGTAATTCAACTTCTCTTCATCTTCCTCGTCACGAACACGGGATCGACCGCAGCAAAAGCGAACATCCTAGGATCCAGAGACTCTGTTCTTAAATTTCATCTCTTCAATAACAAATCCCTCAGAAATGGGAATTTCATGGAGTAGTAACAGGAGAAGACACAACGCTTACTACCACAACCCTCCACCACAACCACCACCGTACTATTACTCCTCCGAACCCCTCTCTCTGCCACCACCAGCACCACCTCCTCCGCCGCCGCCATCAGCGGCGCCGCACCAAAACTACTTTGCGACAACATCAACTTCAACCCCAACAAACCCTTATCCTGCTCCCCTACCCCCAACTCACTCCTACTACAATTCACATCCCTATGGCTCATCTAGCTTTGCGAATCACATGGTGGGTCGATTCCATTACCATCCTTACTATTATAACAATCAAGGTAATGGGTGGCCCGCGATTAGGCCTGATGTGGGTCTTGCTCATCCAATTCAGCCTGCCCCTTATGTGGAGCATCAGAATGCTAAGAAGGTTAGGAATGATGTGAATGTCCACAAGGACACTTTGAAGCTTGAGATTGACGAGCAGAATCCTGATCAGCACCTCGTTTCTTTCGTTTTCGATGCTTTGTTTGACGGAAGGTTAGTAGGAATTCTGGAAAGTTTCGATCTTTGTTTGTTGAAATATTGTTATGTTTGTTTTGTATGTAGAGGAGGGGTTTGGTTTTGTTGCTTTATTGGTGATTCTGCTAAATTGAGTTAGTAGAAATGAAGCTAAGATCTTGAATGTTGTGATTTCATTAGCTAAAAGTTGGAATGGTAGCCTTTTATTGGGCAATAAGCTTATTTAATCACTTCTGATCAGATAACTTGAATTGAATGGATAATTAACTGAAGGGATTTGAGTCGTACAACATGACCAAGTCATATCTTTTAAGTTAATGAAAGGATTATTTCCTGGGAAATTCTCTGCATAATCGAACAATTTCAATATAACCTCTTATGTCTTCTCAAACAATTGAACTCTATGTGATATACTTCAACATTGCCAAGTTATGACGGTTAGATGCTTGAAATATTGGTAAGTGACTTATCAAAAATTTTATTTGTGCAAATTAGCCACATCCGTATCCTTGTACCGGCAGATTGAAGCACAAACTAAAGGCTACACCTGAGACTGGAGTCTACCTCCATGCCGATTTCCCCCTTTTTAGCTCCCTCTCATCTGTCTCTTGTCATATGGCTTAAAACTTAGAAACTTGGGATGTATCAGAGTCTTATTCTGGAAATTTTTTCCATATTCATAGATCTGAATTTAGTTTCTGCAAGAACGATGCATTTTTGAAAAGCACTAGATTTCGTTCTTTCCAATAGCTTGTCTGCCACCTAGATTGTCTCATGAATAGTATAGTATCCCAATCTGACAACTGCACATTATAGATTGTCTCAGAATTATTTTTCTATTTAGAGATTGTATTGTTATCTCAAAAATTCTCACTACTCATGGACATTGCTTACTGTATACTTCTTAAAACTTATTTTTATTAAGAATATAGAATATAGGATACAGGATGTAAAGCATCATATGATTTCTCAGTATATGTGACATTGGCTTCTGTATGATATTCATTCTTAAACAACAGAATTACAATTTTCTACTTTGCCAAGGAAGAGCCCAACTGTAGGTTTGTGCCATTATATCCTGAAGCCTATTTGCCTGTTAAGATCCCCTTTGAGAAAGGACCTGGCCAGAAATTTCATCAGCCAACAGGAACTGGCATCGACTTGGGTTTTTTTGAGTTGGATGAACTCTCAAAGCCATCAGCTGGAGAAGATGTTTTTCCTCTCATAATAGTTGCTGAAACATGCTTGCCAGCTGATTCATTAGATGAACATTTTGATGAATTAGCTGCAAATACATCTGGCCACATGCAGATTACTCAAGCAGTTTTGGAAAAAAAGGATGGAGAACCTTTCCAAGTTAGAGTAATGAGGCAGATTTTGTGGATTGACGGAGTTCGGTATGAACTACGTGAGTTATATGGAATAGGTGGTTCTGCAGCCGAAGGCTTCAAGGACAGTGACCCAGGGAAGGAATGTGTCATCTGCATGACCGAACCTAAGGACACAGCGGTGTTACCTTGCAGACATATGGTGAGGATCTATTTTTCCACTTTTATTTTTTGTACTTGATGATCCGTCAGTGACCTATATGGTCTTGCATGACATTTGAGTAAACTATTCTATATGCAATGAAGATGAGGATTACACATCTTCCCAAGTATTTGAATTACTTAGAACAAAACATGCAATGAAGATGAGGATTACACAATGTTACCCTTTCTTTCCCATCTCATCATTTTAGTTCAAAGTTCTATTTCATTGCGCTCAACATGTATATGTTGCATTCTTTCAGTGCATGTGCAGTGATTGTGCAAAAGCTTTGAGACTCCAATCTAATAAGTGCCCCATATGCCGTCAATCCATTGAAGAAATTATAGAGATCAAGATAAATGGTTCTGATCAATGACCGATGCTGTGCTTCATGCAGATATGGAGTATGGTAAAGTGTTGCTCTTTTCTTTTGTTTTTGAATCCTTTTTGAGGTAATGGTATAGAGTATTGAACATTTATCTGTATATATGTCAATTTACAGATGTTTGAACTTCTATATGGTGATTCATTGTTCTTATTATTTGATAAATTTTCTGAATGTTTTAGTTTCATAATTTTTGAACTGGAACTCTAGTCAAAAAAGGGGTTCTTGAGAAATGTAATTTTAGTACATTAGTGATGGGAATGTTCCAAACTTCCATAGGTTGATTACATCAGTTTAATGATTTGTGACTGCTTTAATCCTTACCTGAAATTCTATTATTCTAACTTCATAGCCGAGCTTTTCGTGTTTCGGTTTAGTTGCAGTTTTTGTATGCATGCTTAGTCGCAGCTTTTGTGGATGATTACTTATGGAGATTTAAAAAGGCAATAAAGAGAGGGTGCAGCATAAAATGAATCCATAGGTCCTTGAAAGTATCCATCTTCTTTGGCGAATTTCCTAAAGGAGAAGGCAGGAGAGAATATTTGGTAAAGAAGTAAGGGTTAAAGGGGACAAATTAGAATCTTCAAAGCATAGAGCAGCTTTGTTGTTGCCTTTAACTGGATCAGGACACAGACTGCGTGTTCTTTGTATCTGCAGTTGCTTGCCAGTGAAGGCTGCAGCAGTAATTTCATTGAATGTGAGTGAAAACCCTTTTATCTCATCTACTAATGTTCTTAGAATATGTAGAACTCTTAAGACCGATTTTCATGTGATAAATTGTGGGATGCATACAATAGTTATAAATCACGTGTCGAGTTAGTCACGTGACAGGTGTAGCTATAAATTACGTACATTTAAATAAATTATTTGACGAGTCAAATGAGCTTGAAGACTATGCCCAAGGAAAATAAGGACTATACCATAAAAAAGAGAGTTGCTTTTCTTGGAGTCTGCCTATGTGTTCCAGTAACCGTCCATTTGAATTCCAGGAACCTGCAAGAAGAGGGATGAGTTTGTGTTGGCAAGGGAATTTCTACAATGGTAAGTTTGGTTGGAAAGAGAGAAAGTTCTAAGACGCAACTTATCAGAAATGGTAAAAAGACACCAAATGGGTTGCAGAAAAGTCTCAATGCAAAGCCTCATTTAGAAGCGAACCCCAAATGGTGAAAAAGCAAAAGGAAAACAAAAATAATCATGTAGTTGACACACACCACCACCAAACAATCCCATCTCTTTCGGTTCTTTTTTCTTTTTCTGCTTCAATCTCTGGTTGTACTATGGAAGCTTTTGAATCTTACAGGGAAAGATCCGTTTACACTTTCTCGTTCAAACTCTCTATTAGACCAACCAACCCAACCCACAACACCTCAAAAACAAAACCCAAGTCATGAAACTTTGTACCATGTGAGCAGTTCCCATGCAAACTAAAACTCTCTCTCGCCACCATCAATGGAAGAAAGCTTTATACGTAACCATTTTGTAATTTCATATGTAGAGGTCCACAGCAATGGCTTTTCTCGGCGTCTCTTTATTCATTCTCCACCGTCCACATACCCATGTGAGTGCTCGTGCAATAACCTCAACATAAATGGCAATGGCTGTGTATGTATGTTACGTTGTGATTGCTCTAATGTAACATTTAACACATTGACAAAGTAATATCCAACAAGTAAGTTTATTGAAAACTTTGATGTAGAATGAATTTGAGGTAAGTTTGTTGAACCACTTTTCATGTTAAAAGTCTTTGTTTGACAAGTATAGTTAAATTTTAATTATTTAAGTAAACTTTGAACTAATCTCAAATAAAAAATTTCATTTAAATAAACACTAATTTAATTGTTTTTGTTTGTTAAAACATTTTTAAATTTGTTAAATAATTCTTGTAAATGATCAAACCCGAACAAAAAACAAGTGCCAAGATGTATAGAAATCAATGATTAAAAAACTTAACCAATTTGAAGGGTTCAACGTAAAAATTTTAAACCGATTAACTTTTTGGTTTGATTTATTCAAATAATTCTTATTATTAAAAATAATTGATTTATTAATTAATCGGTTGATTTTTGTAAACTAATAAGTTCTTATAGACTAAAATAAATCAACTAATTTTTATTTAATAATATATTTTTCAATTAAATTTCAAATTCTTCAATAAATAAGTGAAATAATTACTTTAAATTATTTTTCAAAATTTTCAAATTTTATTTAATCTTTAGTCAATTTTACGAGGATATAATATCGATTAAACATCATAATATCTTGTTTACGGATTTAACTTTTGGTTTGATTTTTAAAAGGATTAGCCTTCTAAATATGGCTTAAGTAATTTGATGTTACGCCCTAAAAATAAAGGACTCTAAATAGTGATTTGGACTAAAGCAGCAGCGATTCTTTGCCTGAAAATGGCAAGACAGTTCATTAAGATTTAGGTCACCTGTCCACATTCAAACACCTTTTTAAATAAGGTCAAGTGAGTAACAAACCTCTTCTAAGAATGATTTCAAAGCAAACGTATATATATATATATAGGACAAAGTTCACAAGGTGCGTTCATGAAGATTTAGGGTTTCAAGAAAGACAGCAATCATAGGCGTGGAAAAGAAGGGTGCATGTAAAGGAAAGCTTAACAGAAAATTAGGTCTACAAAACGTGATTACACAGTGATGCCCTTATTTTGAGGTTTAACTTTTTGTTTAACCAATTGCCTCTTTTAATACCATATGACTTAGATACTCACTCTCTTCCATAAAGCTCCTCTCTGTACTCTGCCATGGATGGACACTTGTTTCCCTTTTTCTTCTTCATCTCACGTGAAAATCCCAACATTCACATTTTTCTTTTTTAAGTGAGTGAGATGATAACTTATTTTCATTCATAATTATCTAAATAATGTCGTAAACTCATTGGATTCGATTTAATCGACCCAATTCAATTTGACCCGTATCTTGATGAGAGATGACAACATAGAAACCCAACGCTTCTAGATAGTCAAATTTCTTATGTCACTATCTTAATGGTTTCAAAAGAGGTGATGTTTTGTCTTTCTTGATAGGTTGAAACATGCAAATCCCATCTAATACTTGGAACATTGGTAGTTGTTGTGTTATTGTTTTCCTATCTTCTTCTTCTTATATATATATATATATATATAAAATTTACACTTGAAGATCGTAATTAAGTCTTCATTTATAAGTTTCAATATTAATCATGTAGTGTAAGCACTAAATATTGAAGAAATCATACCCTATTACAATGAGTTGTTATTATTATAACAATCGATCATATCAATCGATATGTTTAATTAAAATTTTAATTTTTTTGTCGTATTAAATAAAAAATTTAATACCCTTTATAGCAATAACATGAATATAAAGAAAAAGACACATGCCATTTAAGTAAATTAGTTAACGGTTGAGATTACATAAACGACAAAAAATTATAAAACTTGTCATCAATAATGATTGAGTTAGCTAAAATTAACTTACAAATAAGAATGTTAACTATGTATCAAATAAATAGTAGTTATATCTTATCACATGCTAATTTTATCTATATTGTTATTAAAAAAATGGGAGAGTATAGATTATTTAAATCAACGTAATTAACAATGGATGAACATCATGTTTAGATAATTAATAAAATAGTTTCAAAATGGTTAACCAACATGATTTAGCTTTTGGACATCTAACTTGAAGCCTAAAATATATAAAGCAAAATTTAGATACAAAAATGAGAATGCAATAGGAACAAGTACCATAAAAAATGGCTAATCAAGAAAAAAGAGCATTATTTAATTGCTCAAACAGCACTATAATAAAAAAATTATGCAAAAAAATCATATTATATAAACGGCTATAATTTCCATAAAATAAACCTCCTTTCTTTTATTCAATTACACATTAAAAATTTGGAAAATTTCAAGACAAGGCAATTGGTTGAATAATAATAATAATTAAAAAAGGGTATTCTAGGCTACCCTATTGAATGCAAAATTTAATGAGGCAACCCAATTTGGGGAGAGAAACCTGACAAGGGTTCATTCCCATCTGATGATTTCAGTAATGAAAGATATAAAAACATATCTTAGGCCATTTATGATCCCACTCTCACTTCAAGGTGTTAAAATAAAGAAACAGAGCCAAGCCAGTGTATAGAGACTAGGAAGCCAAGCCAAATGGTTGAAAGTGAAAACAGAGGATTTGGCTGTTGTGAGTAAAAAGAGAGTAGGATTTGTTCAGTGTAAGTTACAAAATCTATCTATATAAGGCTTATAAAATCTAATAAATAAAACACAAAAGAAAAGGGGGTGAAAAAGCCTTTGCCTTGGCAACCAACAGCCACACTCTCTCTGCCAGTTCCCCTCTACCATTTTCATAGCCTCTCTGTTTTTCTCTCTTTCCTTGAAACAAGAGGAAGCAGTGTCCTGAGAAAGTTTCTCAATGTCCACTCACACCTTCTGAGCGCTGTTCTTACCCTCTCTATCTCCTACTCCTTCTCCCTCTGCGTGTGCGTGTGTGCATTAAAGACTGAGTTTTTGTTGTTGTGTCTTTCAAACTTTCTGTGCTCTGAGACGGGTATTTGTTTTTCTCTCTACTTTCTCCATGTTTGCTTACTAAAAGGACCGTAAAAAGAAAGACCAGAGAAGAACCAGTCTGGACTACTTGTAAATTTGTTTTCTTTTTTGTTGTTGTTATTTAGTTGCTTCTGTTTCTCAGATCTGTAAGCTTACTCTCTTTTTTTCCTTTCTTCTTCTATTCTCTCGCCATCGTTGGACCTTAGTACTTGTTTCATTGATTGGAAGATATGAGTAAAGAGGAGTTCTTGAAGATCCAGGTACGGCATTCTTTTTCTTTTCTCTTGCACTCTTTCAATTACTTTGCTTCTATTCGACTCCAACTATTTTCTGGCCTTCTGCAGTATCTTTCTTGTGTGGATATTTCACTGTTTCACCTCATTTTTCTCTCTTGCAAGTTTCCTTCTTTGAAATGGTTTGTCCTTTACTTTTTCCTGGGTGTTGCTTGTGCATGCAGACTTGTGTCCTCAAAGTGAACATACACTGCGATGGGTGTAGTCAGAAAGTGAAGAAAATCTTGCAGAAAATCGATGGTATAATCTCTGTTCTTAAATCTCTCGTTCCCTTCTTGAGATTTGTTCTCTACTCTTGTTCTTTTTTGTTCAAGTCCAGATAATTGATCTTTGTTATGGTCAGGTGTTTTCAAAACTAGCATAGATGCAGAACAAGGGAAAGTGACAGTCGCAGGCAATGTAGACCCAGCTCTGCTCATTAAGAAGCTTGCAAAATCAGGCAAACATGCGGAGCTCTGGGGTGCTTCTAAGGCCAACAACAATCACAACCAAATGGCGAACCAGATCAGGAACATGCAAATGGATAATGGAAAAGGTGGTAACAACAACAAAGGTCAAAAGGGCAACAACAACAACAACCAGAACAAAGGTGGTGGCCAACAAAACCAGCAGCAACCAAACATCTCTCTCCAGCAACTCCAACAGCTGCAACAACTCCAACAGATAAGGGCTCTTCAAGATGCGCAAGTCCCAAAAATGCTCCCTAACCAGCAACAACAGAACCAGAAGACGGTGAGGTTTACTACTCCTATTGATGATTATGGTGAGTTTGACGATGATGAATCTGATGAGTTTGACGAAGAGTTTGATGAAGACGAATTGGATGACGAAATGGATGGGCCTGCATACCCATTTGATAAGATGAAACCTACCATGGGTAATGGTGGTCAGGGCCCTAATAACATCATGAATGGTATACAACAACAGATGATGGTAAATGCTCAAAAAGCTGCAGTTGCCGCTGCTGCTGCCGGCGGCAAAAAAGGTGGAGGTGGAGGTGGTGGAAATGGGGCTGTGCCTGTTCAAGTTAACATGGGTGGTGGTGGTGGCGGTGGCGGCGGGGAAGGAAAGAATGGTAAGAAAGGTGGTGGAGGTGGAGGTGGTAATAATAACGGTGGTGGTGGGCAACAAAATCAAGGTGGCAAAAATGGTGTCAAACCCCAAGATGGTAAAAACGGTCACGGCGGCGGTAACAGTAAGAACGGTAACAATGGTAACGGCGGCGGCGGCGGCGGCGGTAACGGTAACATGAACGCGAACGGGGCTAAAAAGGGGAATGGCGGTGGTGTTATGAGTAATGGATTAATGGGTGTTGGTGGTGGTGCGGGATCCAATGGGAATATGGGTCAAATGTCCATGGGCCCAATGGGTATGAGTATGGGCCAATTGGGTAGTAACATTCCTCCTGCTGTTCAGGGATTGCCCATGAATGGCGGTGGTCCTGGCGGCGGCGGTGGTCCTGGCGGTGGAAACGGGTACTTCCAAGGAGCCGCCCCGGATCTAATGCCAGGTAACCCATATCACACACAGCAGCAGCAGCAGCAACAACATCAGCAACAGTACTTGGCACAGGTGATGAACCAACAAAGGGCAATGGGCAATGAGAGGTTCCAGCACATGATGTATGCTAGGCCCCCACCAGCAGTCAATTACATGCCTCCACAATACCCATACCCTTACGGGCCCTACCCGCCTCCGAATACTCATGGATCCGACCCGTATTCCAACTTCTTCAGCGATGAGAACACTTCAAGTTGCAGTGTGATGTGAAAAAGAAAGGGGAAAATCAAAAAAGAGATGAAGATGAGTAAAAGGCTAGTTTGCTTCTTTGTGGTTGGTTGGTTGGTTTTAAAATCAAGCAAGTTTAAGTTAATATACTTCAAAAGGAGGGACTCTTGAAGTTTGATCAATATTGCCATAATAGACATGGAAAATGGGTTTTTAATTTTAGTTTAATTTTCCTTTTTTTTTATTTTTTTCTCTTTGGGTCCTAAGTTGTCATAGGGGGAGTATTTATAGATATAATTATATTTATAAAAAAAAGTCCTTAGGCTTAGTAGTGGACTCTCTCTTTTATGGAGATGTTTATATATGTTTATATGTTGCAAAACAAAAATAAAATATTTACCCAAAAAAATCAAAAATGAGAATTTCCCTTGCCCTTTTCCTTTTACTTTTACTCCATTTTAATGATTACATATGCTCAACTTACCATAAGTGTATTTGGGTTATTAATTTGACTAAACACACCGTAGCATGTAATTGGCTGTCAACAGTCCAATACTAGTGAACTAGACCAGACTCTGACATTACAACCAAACCAAAGAACAGAACCTGTTGACAATGACAAGGACAAGCTAACTACTTTATAATGTGTTTGAAGAGGAAGAAAAAAGTAAAAGAAAATCTAAAACGGCGTTGACACATGATTACGAATTTCTGGCTCGGTCTATCTAATATCTATCTCTTTCTTTTGTATGGTCATATCAGCAAAAAGAGCATCAAAAGAACCAAAAACCATTTCCTAAACACCCAAACCCCACTGCACCCACATGATCATCATGATTCATCCAAAACCATCCATCTGTCTAATCACAGACTGGTTGATGTGGGTCCCCTATAAAAGTACCTTCTGTATATAACCACATCTACTACTGTATACATTACCCTAGAACAAAACTTCAAATTATAATTGAGCTACATTGTGTGACGCAAACGTTGGTAATGTTTCAGGGCTTACGGTTGCACGAGTGCAGGACCGCAGGTGAAACAATTAATGAGAGAGGTGGAGTGAAGCAGTAAGAGCAGTAGCAGGAAGGCGTGGCTCGACTGCTCCAGATCCAAAATTTTCCTGCTAGGGCCGATTGGTCACGAGGGTCAAACACTATTCTAGGAGGGGAATGGGAGTGGAGCTCACTTGCGGTCAAACACTATTCAAACGTTGTCGTTTTGTTTTGCTTTTTTCCAAAGTAAGTTAATTGGTTTGAGAAGAAAAAGAGAGGAATTCGGTAATGATGTTCAAGTGACAAAAGTGACTACTTTAGGCGCTAGCTAGTATTGGCATTCCTCCTCCTTTTTGGCCCTTAATTTTGACCAAAGTGCCCAACTTTTATTGGGTATTTTTAATTATTTAGATATTTTTTATTTTAACAATTATAGGTTTGCTTTAATATTAATATTTATTTCCAAATTTATTAATTTCATACTTCTCCTTAATATTATTCTTGCAAAGATTAGATAAAATTTATTTATTATAAAAGAGCTATACATAACGTAAATCATTTAAAAACGGCTTCTCTATTAATTAAAAATATAAATATATATTACTGAATTTTTAAATATTTTAAGTTGTTAGAATAAAATTTTATTTAAATTTATGAAAATTTTAGTAATAACTTACACATATTAACTTGTAAATTTCTTTTAAGTTTAGAAAGTAAAAATAAATAATATTTTACAACATTATAGTATATTTGTTGGTGAGATAATCATATATTATAAGTAAATGTTTAAAAAGTAAAAAGGAATAAACAAAAGGGTACAATACCACCATAGGTTTCCCGTACACTAATAACTCCTGGCAAATAAGTCCAAAATTTGCCCGCTGACCGAGAAATATGAGTAGGTCCCACGTGCTCCCTTTGTTTCATCTCTTCGATGCATTAACAAGTGGGACCCGCTTCGCTGAAAGACGGGTCCCACATACGTCGAGAAAGAAACAAAGCACACCGTTTTAAACTTGTCCTTTTTCTCTCTTTCTTTCTTATAATTCAAGACTTCCGTTATCTCTCCTTAACGGAACCGAACATGAGACGTCAAGAATAGGCGTTGAATGGATAGCATAGCACGTGTATAGTCATAATAACACAAGTGGAGAGATGATATTTTTTTAATTAAAATCGTACCATCGTACGGTTCAGATATAGATTCCCTGTGAAGTGCCATCGGACGGTGGGAAGGGGATCTCTACTCTGCTTCTGATCGTACGCTCCCTCGAGCCTCACGGGCTTAAATTTCCTTGTTCCCTCCTTTGCCTTTGCTCTGTTTGTTTCTCGAGAAAACTCCAAGCACGGACTGCTCAGCATTTTGTCTTGTCGCCCTTTAGTGATTGCCCCTCTTTTATCGGTTAGAAAAAAACCTCTAAAATTCTATAATATAAAAGGGCAATTTTTAACATGCTTAATATTTCTTAATTATTAAATTATATTTTAAAATAATTAAAAATTTTAATAAATTCAATTATTTTAAATATAAAAACTATAAATCAACTAATTTTTTAATTTAATTTATATTAATAACTTCTGTTATTAGGAAATGACTGATTAATTAATTAGTTATAATTAATTAATTAATTAATTTTTATTTATAAAAAGAGTTGTATAAATTTTTCATAGATGATAAAACAGAAAAGGTCAACATGACTTTTTTAAAATCTAAATTCATATATAAATATTCAACAAAATAGTAAGATATATAATTTTTATACCTTTGTTTTACGTCATATCCTCATAAGTTATTTTATACATAAACAGTTAATACTAAACAGCTAATCTTGCCAAACATCTCAAACAAACAGCTAATATAATTCACTAGTTAAATAAGTTGAAATAATCAATTATTAACTAGCAACTAATAATAATAAGATACGTAATGATGGGTCTGCCTCTTTTTCTCTCTAGAGTGCAAGTCTTCGTTTGCCGATTTTTGTGCATATCTGCTTTATATGAAACTTTTACGTTGATTTTTTTGTGATTTGTGTTTCGGTAGCATGGATCAGGAGCTTCAGAACCTCTCTATCCGAGAGAAGGAGGACACTGATTTTGTGATTCCGACAGAAGAGTTTCAAACTAATGAGATTAACTATGATTTGTGTTTGCTGAGCAAACTGGTTGGAGAAAGGATGGTTAATGCAGAGGCGCTGGAAAGGACACTGCTAAGCTAATGGCGCCCAATGAGAGGAGCTTTTATCAAACCGCTGGAACAAAACAATCTCTATATCATACAGTTTTATCACCATGTGGATCTGAAGAAGATGTTAGCCGGAGGACCGTGGTCATTCAACAAATGCATTCTACTAATCCATCAATGGAAGGAAGGAGAGAACCCAGTTGACATAGAGTTCACGCATCTTGATGTTTGAGTGCAGTTTCACGGGTTACCATTGGGGTTTGCTTCAGAGATGTTAGCAAGAAACATAGGCAATCTGATGGGCATCTTCCTTGAGTACGATTCCACTCAGCGTCGCAGCTCTTGGATTAACTATATGCGGGTTCGTATCAATGTGACCAAACCTCTTATGCGACGGAAGAGTATCCGCAAACAAGGTGGAGAACCTATTATGATATCGTTTAGCTATGACAGGTTGCCACTCATCTGTTATGTGTGTGGAATCATAGGTTATAGCGAAACTAACTGTTACAAGCTTTTATAAAGACCAGAGGAGGACATCGTTCGCGAGTGGCCGGAGGATATTCAGGCAAAAGTACGAGCTAGGAACGCTAGGCGAACGGTGCAGTGGAAAAGAGATCCGGGCAATGTGTTTGGAGTTGATTATGCGGCGCAAGATTAGGGGCTGAAATCTGCGCAATTTCCAGCTAATCACTCTCGAAAGATAGGCAACAATTTCTTGTTTATCTCTAAGAAATCAATGTTCAAATCTTCATCTGATTTAGGAGTACAGCTGGGCCACAATTGTAGCATCGGTGGTGGCAGCTCTACTAAGGAAACCCCAATTATTATTTTTGAACAACATGAGAAAGAAGTTAACGTTATGAATATTGAGGAAAAGAAGAAGCGACCTCGACAGGGACAAAATGCAGAAAACTCTGTAGAAATGATGCATACGAGTGACTTAGAGTTGACTCCAACCCCACATTATTTACCAACGACCAGTTTGGATTTGCAGACCCACCAAGAACCATGAATTACTTAGCCTGGAACTATCGTGGCTTAGGCAACCACAGGACAGTTCAAGCACTGAATGACCTAGTTAGGGATAATAAGCCTCGTATTTTATTTTTGTGTGAAACTATTGCGAACTATATTAAGATTGATGAAATAAAGGTTGTGTTAAAGTATGATTTTTGTTTTTGTGTTGAAAGGGTAGGCCGAAGTGGAAGCTTAGCCATGTTCTCGAATCAGGATGTTTCTGCTACATTTGGCGGTTTTTCTAATAACCATATTAACCTTTTCATTGATGACTCAAGTAATCACAAATGGCAGCTTACAGGTTTTTACTGTTTTTCGGAGGCACATAGAAAACAAGCTACTTGGGAGCTTTTTTGGTCTCTATCAAGACTTTATAGCATGCCTTGGGTTTGTTTTGGGGATTTTAATAACATGTTGTCCCTAAATGATAAACTAGGTGGAGGGGCGTATCCTAGCTACCTAATTAAGGGATTTCGCAATTGCATCTTGGACTGTAACCTCATTGACATTCCTCTAATTGGGTTTGGTTACACCTGGCAGAGAGGCATACACACAACTGAGCTCACACTAGAGAGACTTGATCGCGCTTTTGCTAATGAGGAATGGATAGCCATTTTTCCTTTTCATAGGTTACATAATTTGGTGAGCGCTACGTCGGATCACACTCCTATTAAATTAGTAGCTGACCATTACTTTCCTGCAAAGCGGACTAGGCGTTTTAAATTTGAAAATGCATGGTTAACGGAGGAAGGTTTTCTGGATTTTATCTTAGGGTTTTGGGTTGACCATCGCGAGCTGAATCTTCTGCCTAGACTTCGGAAATGTAGCGTTGATCTACTCCATTGGCACAAGCAATTGGGGAGCAAATTCTCTGAACAGATTCATAAACTCAAGAGGGACATCACTGAGGCACGTGAACATCACCAGTATGCGCTTTTAGAAGGTCAGTGAACTGCACTTAATCGCTTGCTTGCCCAAGAGGAAATATATTGGAAGCAACGTTCAAAGGTTTTGTCGTTGCAATATGGGGAGGCTAACTCCAAGTACTTCCACGCGCAGGCTTCAAAACGAAGGAGATTAAATCACATCATTGAGCTTACTGATGAGAATGGACAACAAGTTTCTGATAATGAGGGGTTGAACAAGGTTATCTTAACTTATTTTACCCAGCTCTTCTCGGCTTCAGGAGGATCGGGCTTTCATCAATTTGATTCCATTAATCCGATGGTGAACCAAGTGGATAATGATTATCTTTTAGCGCCTTTGCAGATGGAGGAATTCAGGAGAGCCAGTTTTGATATGCATCCTGATAAAGCACCGGGGCCGGATGGTATGAATGCGGCATTTTTCCAAAAATGTTGGCACATTGTTGGGTCAGATATTTTTAACAATTGTCGAAACTGGATGAAAAAACAAGATTTTCCTGCGACTTTAAATGACACATTGATTGTATTGATTCCAAAAAAAGACAATCTGAGTTGCATGAAAGATTTCCGGCCAATTGCTTTGTGTAATGCTCTCTGCAAGATTATAGCCAAGGTAATATCGAATAGACTCAAAACCCTTCTTAATAGAATCATCTCTCCTACGCAATCGGCTTTTGTTCCAGGGAGGCTCATCACTGACAACGTCATGGTGGCTTTTGAAAGTATACATTATATTAGGAACAAAGATAAGGGCAAGTTCGGTGAAGCAGTGCTTAAAATCGATATTAGTAAATGGGTGGATTTTGTAATGGTTTGTGTTACCACAGTTTGATATTCAGTTGTTTTCAATGGAACTGAAGTTAGTCCGATTATTCCTAAACGAGGTCTGAGACAAGGAGATCCATTGTCCCCGTATCCAGTGACGGAGCCAAGGACGGAGATATGGGGGCTCCAAATAAAATATAAATTTCACAAAAATTTTCATATCAAAACTAAATAAAAAACAAAGTTTTATTAAGAATATAAAATAGCTAAAATTACAATGATC
>JANZLX010000213.1:45844154-45863637 GCA_025531955.1 Erythroxylum orinocense | reverse complement strand
TCTTTTTAAATAAATTATTAAATATATTAATTAATCAATAACTTATAAAATCAATATAAGCCTTTCTTTGATTGGGTTTATACCAGTAGAGTTTTTTTTTCAGATCTTTTTTTATAATAACTTTTTAAGAAGTCAGTTAATTGTTTGACTGTCATTTTAAAAAGTATTTTTTGAAAAAATTTTATATAATAGACTGTTTGACAATATTAAAGTAAAAGGCACTGTTAATTTTAACTATAATTTATTTTGTAATAACAATTATTTATGTATATAAATATTATTTAAAGTATATTAAACAATATGCAAAGTATAATTATTAATTATTATATAATTTTAAACTATATAAAACATAAATAAAAATATATCTAATCAAATATTTTGTATGAATTATAACATAAGTAAAATAAATATTAAAATATAAAAAAGTTAAATAATATTATATAAATCTTAAAATAAATATTTTAAATAATTAAATATATAATAAGTTATATATTTATTGTAGATATTGTAAAAATTATGTGTAAAATATAAGAAAAAAGAGTTGAACTTCCTAAAGCTCGTCGAAACAGTCATTAATTAACATTGGAAACTTCAATTTGTCAAACTATTGTTTAACACACATTTCGGAAACAATTTTACACTAATATAATCATTGCGATTAAAGCTACTCCTTAATGAGAGCATCAAGCTTGTCTAATTGCATGTACTAATGCAAGGTATAAGCACAAAACAACGCTTTTTGGAGATTACAAGTTAATCGAACAAGAATCATACATGCAACAACCGAAATGTTCTCCTCGTCACACAAATTAACAACATAATTAGAGCAAGATGAACTTAAAATCCTAACGTGACAGGAATATTTTTATGTATGTTTCTTCTTGTTCACTCATTGTCACTGCTTCTTTTTCCTTTGGTGGGTCTTGGGGTTAGGGTTACTTTGCTTGATCTGGTAAGGAGTTGATAGTCAAAAAGACTGAAGAGATGGGGCCAAAAAGGTCCTTCAGATGACCAGCAAACGCAATTGGGTATCGACGTTCGTGCCCAGCTTCTGCAACCAGCCACAATTATTGACTCGTAGACGCTCTCACTTATTATTTATAGCTTTCTCTTTTGTTTAGTTAAATTAAATCATACAAATAAATATAGAAGCATCAAAGTCAAAATGAGGAATTCTAAGTTCAAAGCACAGAGGCCAAGGAATTAAGAAACAGTAAATCACATGGGAGGCACTGGCTGGCTAATACCGGTGGGTGGGTGCACCACGTCCTAGGAGAAGGAGGAGGAAGGGACTTGTGGCTGATGCAGAGAGACCAGACCAGAGCAGACCAGTCGGTCAGGTCTCATCTCACCGGTTGACAATGGAGTTTGGACTTATTTTAAGTATTTAGTATTAAAAACGTTCCATAATCCATATTCCTATTTCCTATGTATTAGGACAACGACGCCTGCATTTGCTCAAATTTCCAAGGGAATACTTATACAAGCAGCAGATAGCTAGGTAGCTAGGCGGAGGCTACTGTCGCTTTCATGGGACAGAATTTCATATGTGTGTAAGAATTAATATGCCAGCCTCATCTAGGTGCACCTTAGCTACAATAATAAGTGGCCTTACCTTACGTTACTCTGACGTAGAGGTTTTATTTGTTTTTATTGACATTATTCAATTCGCTGTGAACGCTTGTGGCTATTTACTGATTAATTCCTGGAATGTTTTACCTCTTTGAAAAATTAATTAAAGAGATAATATTAAAAAAAAGTATTTAATTTTGTAGATTTTATTAATTTTATGTGAATTTCAAAACTTTTTATTTAGTACCAAATTTTTTAAATTTTGCATAATTCAAGTTAAAATATTATTTTTATTGATATATTTAATAAATGATCACTCGAACGGTGTTTAATAAAGATGATAACTTTCAATGTAGAGATAAAGACTAATTAAAAAATTATACTGCAAAAAGAATATTTTAAGTATATTGGATTTATCATCTAAAGTGATAGACAGATTGTTAAAAATATAGTTCAATGTATCGTATCAAGATGACTTAAACGAAAAAGAACGTAAACGAAAAAGAGCATAAGAAAATTAAGAATATATCACTCAAACTCAAAAGTAAAATTTATTATTTAGTGATTAAATCAGTTATGCTTTATAGGCTGGAACGTTGATCCATTAAACATACGTATAGTCATTAGTTAATGGTGGAGGAGATGAGAATGCTGCGTTAGATGTACAACTTTATTAGAAGAGATAAAGTAAAAAATGTGATGGTAAGAAACAAATTAAATGTGGCTAATATTAATAGAAAATTAAGAGAGATAAGAATTAGGTGATTTGAACGTGTTGAAAGGAGATATCCTAATGCTCTAGTGAGAAAATTCGATAAATTGTACTTAAAGACTATAAGGCCTAAGAAGAATTGGAGATAGGTGATCAAGAATTATATGACTTTGTTGGAACTTACTGAAGACACAACCTTCGATAAAAAACTTGGACATATTATGATATGGATAAAAGATCTCACATAGAGCGGACATTCTCATTCTTATAGGTCTTTCAAGTATTTAGGATTTATAGTCCGAAGTAATGAAGAACTCGATAAAAACATAGTTCACTGTATCATATCAAAGTGACTTAATTGAAGAAGTGTATTATAAATTTTATGTGACAAAAAGATGCAACTTAAGTTTAAAAGTAAATTTTATCATTTAGTGAATAAACCAACCATGCTCTATAGAGCAAAGTATTGACTCATTAAATAGAGGCATAAGCTAATGGCAGTAAATATGAGGATGGTTCATCGAATGTACAACCTTACTATAAGAAATAAAGTTGAGAATGTTTGGTAAGATACAAATTAAAAGCGACTAATATTAATAAAGAATTAAGAGAGACAAGACTTAAGTAGTCCAAACATGTCAAGAGGAGACACACTGATACTCCAGTGAGAAAATGCGAGCAAATGCTACTTAGAGACTGCAAGAGAAAAAAAATGTATAAAAAACTGGAGAAAGGTGATCAAAAACGATATGACTTTGTTAAAATTCACCGAAGACATGAAACTCAATAAAAAAACATTAGCATGTCTAGGATAAAGATAAAGGATCTCGTATAAAGAAGTCTTTCTCGTTCTTGTAGGTTTTTTTAAGTATTTTCTTTTGAGTTTTATGTCTTATATTTGGCGAAAATATTTAATACATAATATTTATCTCTTTGTTATTCAACCTAAACATTTCCTTACTTACCCTAAATAGTTTCTTACAATGGCTTGTTTGTTTTATTATTATCTTTTATGTCTAATTTTTATTTTATTTTATTTTAAATATATTTTTTAATATGTGTGTATTTATATAATTTTGATTTTTATGAACTGTAAAAAGTTAATTATAAAATTAAAATTTTGAATTGTTCGATATTAAATTAAAAACTTAAATATTATTTAATGTGTTATCTCTTAATTAAACGTTATAATTAAAAAAAATGGGAGATGAGTACTTGTATTGATGTATAAATTCAATTAATGGTTGGATGCGTAATTGTTAGAGTTTGTTGCTTATTTTCTTTGACGTTTAGTATTTTTTAATAGTAGGATTGGATAATGACAATGAATAAGTTGCTATCTCAAATTTTTTGAAAAAGTAATATAACTTAGATGAGATTGGGTTCCCATAAATATGTTGATAAGATTAGATGAGATTGCGAGTGTTGGCAAGCCTTAACCAATGCTTGGCACGCAGGTCGGCACGAGGAAGACATGTTGACGAGGGAACAAGGTGAAATCTTGCGAGTTGGCGAGCAAAACCTGAAAACCTTGCGAAGTAGGCGAGGGATGTGAGAAGTATCGACAAAGATCTCGAGAGTAGGTGAGATTCGATACGCATGGGCATGTGTAGCTGCGTATTGGCAAAAATCTTCGACGAGACGTGAGATTCGGATGCGAGGTCACACGAAGTTGGCGAACTAAGTCAGGCAAGACCCGAGAGTGCGTAAGAATGCATAAAGGCATGCGAGACCCAGCTAGGATGCGCAAAGGCATACGAACTCGACAAGACGTATAAGCACTTAACTTCGGCAAGCTAGGTTAAAGGTATGTGAAATATGCGGGGTTTTATACTAACTCAGATTGTGACTTGTACTTAGTTATGGAGCAACGAGACTGCACCATGAGAAAGCTTGATCATAGAAGATGAACTTATCCGTGAACGTGCAATGATGGACCTATGTACGAATAGGCCTTGGAGACTTGGAAAACACGTCAACAGTGACGTGGAAACTATGAGTGTTGTGGCACATGACGATGTGGCGAGATCAACTTGAAAATCACATTGGAGATTCATCAAATTTAAGAGATAAAAACCATATGGGAGAATAATTTGAAGATAGTGGAGACCTTCACGGATATGGATGCAATCTTCCAAGTTGGCATATAATCTTTATTTGATTAGATTATGATGTAATATAGTCAATTAGAAGAGTCCTAAGAAAAAGAGGATGTCTTCTTATTAGTCAGTGTGATGCAGTGTAATCTTTAGTTGATATGACCAACTAGGATTTTGGAGATCCTTAAAGATCTTGAGCTTACTTTCCAAGCAAAATGAGCCTATAAATAGCTCATTAGAGTTGAGAGTTATTTAGGAATTCAATCATTGAGTCATTCACTTATTGAGATAAATTGCTCAGAGGAAAGAGCATTGAGAGTTGAGAGCTTTTGGAGATTTCTCATTATAAGGGCTTCGAGTAGGAGTTTCCTTATAAGTGCTTCGAGAATGAGGTAGCTGTATCTTTTGTTAACATTTTGTTGAGAATTAATGAAAAAGTAGCTTCAACTAATATGTATATTTCTCATTGCTTTCTTTACTTTGTTATACACTTGTGTTAATTTGTATGTGAAACACTTTAAACACTTGTGTGTTTGGGAGGTGTTCAAGGGTTAACGAAATTATTCAGCTACATTCACATGAGAAAGTTGAATCTTGCTTACACCTAAGTAGAATAGCCGCACAAAGGTGGGCGCGACTTGCAGTGAAAGTTTGAGTCTAAAACAGATCTTTGTGACGCCCACCTTCTAGAAACTTATAGTTCTAAAATGCAACTTTAATTAGTTTTATTAAAACAACGTCATTTTAATTAGTTTGAGTGGAGACTTAAACCGTGTATAAGAAGTTTTGAGCTGAACTTAGAAGTGAATCCGACCTAGTTCAATTGAGTCTAAATTATTGTCTTCCTTACGAAGATTAATTTTAAAAAAGAATAGATAGGGTGATTCCCATCCTTATGTAATCACATTGAAAAAAAAAAGATCCTGAACATAAGAAAATGAGGAATTATTTTGTTGGGTTTAAGTGTATTAATTGAAATTGAAGGAACTTTTGCAGCAAATGGACCGACACATTCCTTCATTTCATGGTCTACGTACTCGACAGGATGCTTAATTGTTTACTTCTAAACTGCAATTATTGTCCTTAGTCTATATCTTATAGTAATGATGTGTGCCTCTCTGACATGTTAAGTTACATTAATTTTAATTTAATGCTCCTGGTCTAAGAATGAGCATGCAAAGAATCTCCAATCCTTTGAGATTGGGGGATTTGAAATATTTTATTTAAACATTTTAATTGTGAAACAACATAATTAAATATTTAATACAAGTTAAAAATATATTTTACCTAAAATTTTAAATTTAAAATTGTAGAACGCAGCTTCTGTTTCTCCTTTTTTTAAATTATCAATAGAAGTGGTGACCCATTTAATTTAAAATGATATCTGATTGAAATGGATCCCAAAATTATATATAAACTTATAATAAGATTTTTGATGATTTAAATAGAAAAACCATGTTAATATAAACTAGAAGAAACTTAATTCACATAAAAATAACAATTAAAAAGGTTACATAAATATAATCAAATAAGGATTTAATTTCAAGAATAATAGATTTTAATATATGCTAGGAATTTTACACTAATAAAATAAAGAAGAAGAAAAAAAAAGTGAATATACAAAGAACCCAGAGGTAGAAAATCAGAAACTCGAGTGAAGGCTCCAAAAGCCGAAGCCGAAGCCGAATCAAGCCATATGTAGGGAGTCAAACTAACCAATGGGATTAAACTGTAAAATCAGAAAGGGTAAAAAAGGTAAAACGGTGAAACATTGAGAAAACATAACGGAAGATGATAAACGGCGAGTGTTGTCGCTTAGCCTGCGACGGAGAGAGAAAGAGAGAGCGCGTTGGATGTGGCGGGAATCCTTTTAGCTGTACGGATGAGTTGTTTGTGGGACCCACCAAATAAATAAACCTCCCACTTTTCGCACCCATGCTCCCTTCATCATTACACGATTTTAAATTAAAATTAGTTTTTTAATTATATTACAAATTAAAAGTAATTTTAATAAAATGTAAATAGATTCATACTTCATCTTTTTTTCCTTTCTTTTATTATGCATTATTAATTATATAAATATTATCAGCCTTTTTTGTTAATATTAATTAAATTAAAATTGTTGTTTAATTTTTAAAATTTTAATTTATTAAGAAATTTAATTAAAATATTTAATATTTAATTGATATTTTATTTTATATTATTTGAAAAATATTATTTACAAATTTATTGTTATAAATAAATATATATATATATATATATAATGTAATG
Organism: Erythroxylum orinocense; assembly: GCA_025531955.1. Lineage (NCBI taxonomy): Eukaryota > Viridiplantae > Streptophyta > Magnoliopsida > Malpighiales > Erythroxylaceae > Erythroxylum > Erythroxylum orinocense. The sequence continues at coordinate 45,856,983 of JANZLX010000213.1, read as the reverse complement.
AGGTAAATTTATAAATTAAAAATCTTATAATTTTAATATATAATCGAAATAAAACGGTGGGATTTTTTGTATCCGCAAAGCGTGACATGATGTAGGTTGAAGGGTTACGATGGTATGAGTTGACTTGTACTGAGTTCGTGCAGCAGGAGATTGCTTGGTCCTTGATGAGTGATTTGAAAATTACAAGAGGCCCACTACCTTTAAACTATCCGACCCAATTTTGAAAAATGGGTCAAGTACTGGCAATTGCTCAGCCCAAATTTACGCGATATAATCCGATATGATATTCAAGAATTTGGTACCGGCGTCTAATTGGTACCGTCCGTATCAATTGTAATTGATTAGTACCCATACAAAATTCAAACTACCAAATTTACTTCTCCCCTGCTCAAGAAAAATAAAAAATAATATCATATAGTTCTCGAAATATTTTATATATTTAATTAATTTTTATTTTTATTTTTTTAAGTTTTACATTGAAACTTTTTTATTTTTAATTTAAAAAGACGCAATTCTTTAATGTAATAAATGAATTTTTAATAAAATTTATCTTGTACTAGAATAAAAAGTTTAAATTATGCAATTGATTTGAATAAAAAGTTTAATTCAAAATAGAATTAGGGATGACAAAAGTATTAGGCCTGCCAATTTTTTAAAATAAATTTCTTAAAATTAAAAGTGTAAAATATCTTTTTTTAATTAAAATCGGACCTAGTTTGAGTTGACTAGACCTATAATTATCTGAAAAGAATTATAATTGAGTCGTTTGTCCTTTAATGGAATCCTAATTTGAATCCAAAAATGGAACCATTTGGTGACATATAATAAGAAAATAGAGCATTAATTTGGGTGCTAATTGGAATTATTTAGAAGTGCTAGGTGTAAATGGAATTTGCCTACCCTTATGTTAGAGGAAATTAAGCAAATGGTCCATGGCTTCAATTGCAATAATTATAAATGTAATCATGACATGTATAAAATAGTCAACAAGAAAATGGTAGTCTTGTACTCTTTGTGTTTGAATTTTGGATTCAAAGTCTTCACAAGCAAGTATACAAAGAGATCTTAAACCTCATAATTTCCCCACTTTCATTACAAAACACTAAAGACTTTTTGCTCATAAGAAATCCTTTTTTTTTTTTTTGGGTTGATGTGGGCACATGCTCATGAACAATGAGTGTAATGATTTAAGAGAAGAAGTGATTTGGGTATGTGCGCATACTCAAAAAGTGGACACAAATAGTGATTGAAATTAAATATGATTTGTAAAGAGTAAATTTACAAAATAATTATATATTTAATAATAAATTGAAAATTTTATTTGTATAAAAAGTGGGAAAATTATGAAAAGGTACATTTATTTAGATGAGGACTCCATTTTAAAAAACATCATAATATATAATAATTAGTTCCAAATTTCACTTATATAAATATAAAAAAGAGGGAAATTATGAAGGGTACATGCATTTAGATGAGGACCCCATTTTCACAAAATCTTCAATTATACATGCTGAGAAGCCAAGCAAAGCTAAAGAGTTGATAAGATAGTGTCACACTCTAGAGGTAATTACCATACATAGGGCTCCACTTGTAATCACCACTTCCTTTTTATTGTTCACTAGTTTGTCTTTTTCTACCAAAACATCCCGTTTCAATGGCTAATGGGAATGCAGCATCAAAATTTGTGTAGAGGTGTCACATCATAATTAATTATTAAAATAATTTAAAGTTTTTTTTTTGGGTATAATTAAAGTTGTTTTTTAAAAATAATATTGAAGCTACCTTTGAATGGATTGAATTCTCTATTTTTCTTAAGTTATTATTCAAGTAAAAAAAATGCAAATATCAAAAAATAATATTAAGATAACAAATGAGAGGAATTGAATTATTCCAAATTCAATTAAAATTTTTATTGGAATTCAATTAATTTTGAATTAAAATTATGATTTATTCAAATTTTTATTCGTTAATTCAAATTGGGCCAACCGTTTCACTAATTTAAAAAGAAAAATGAAAGGGAAATAAAAGCCCATGGACCAAAGTGAACAATCTCTATGGGCCCATATCTTCAATACACTTTAGGCTTATAATAACAGTCTTTATGAAAGTTTGGATATTTCCACTTTCCAACTTTGAAGACGAAACAGTTACTGTTGAATTGAAGTTGGGCTTACTACTTTTCCCTTTTTTTCTGGTTAATTTGATATGTTATTTTGTTAATTAAGATTTGTTGGACTTAACTAGCCAACGTTGTTCTTAATTGTTTAGATATTTATCCAAAAGGGTCAATATGCAATTTACAACTTTAGTCTAAAATAAATACCCTAAAAATATGGTATTTCTCGAGTTTTTGAGAAGTCCATTAACACGCAGTCTTATTCCTAATTAATAAAGAAACTGTTTTCAAATGAACTACTTGGAGAGAGAGAATGAAAAGAAAAGAAAAGAAAAATAAAAAGAAAAACTTGATTATTATACTAATTTTAATTTATCCAACTTTTAAATTAAAATAATAACTAAAATCTCTCGTACATCTAATCAAAAGAAAAAGAAATCTTATTTATTTTTATTCTTATAATTAATTTGTTATATATATATATATATATATTATGTGAGTTATTCGAAAATAATCTCTTTATTAATTAAGATATAGCGACGTACTTTTGAACCTTTCCAGATGTTACATGTTTGCGAAATTTTGCTGGAACGTTATTATTGGAAAGGTGGTTCATCAATGCTAATATACTCTTACGCCTGGATGATTAAACATCAACATTCTCGTACATTATAGTACCTCTATCACGATCTATGATTCATTTGCTTAAACAAGTTCTGGTAAGAAGCTCTGTTGAACTTCAAGGGCAAGTTCCTCCACACTGAGCCGGCATTCCAGTCCTATCTGCACGCAATATCAACATTAAGCATGTTAGAAATAACAAAAATTATAAATTTTAAAATATTTCTTTTATTTGGCAATCAAATTTTGGCACGTGAAAATCTGTCTTTGCAATATGTCTATGGACAAGCAGTTGCTCATTTTGTTACAAGTCTTCTTTGTCCTGAGCTAACTAGTATAGAAGTCATTTCCCTCGATCCTGGGAAGTAAACTGATCACTCAAGCATAAGATGCAACTGTATGCCATAGGCTATTAATAACCAGTCGTTGTTACAAGTCTTCTTTGAAGGATGTTGTTACAGTCTACAACGACTGGTTATTAATAGTCTATGGCCTACGGTGTATATACTTGAAAGCAACCTAAGGTAGTCACATTATGTACTTGTGTTACTTCTCAGACAGGTTTTGCTTTCGCAATGAAAATGACATAACTGTTAAACTTTGGACTGGAATTCTGTCACGGGGAAGAAGGAGAAGAAGAGGAGGAGAAAGAAAAAGAACAAGAAGAAGACATTAAACAGTAATAATCATTAAAAATCACTAATTGTCGATACTATACAGTATACACTATATACATCATGTACTTATGTTTGACAAAACTTTTATAAGAAGAAGAAGAAGAAGACATTAAACAGTAATAATCATTAAAAATCACTAATTGTCGATACTATACGCTATATACATACTTATGTTTGACAAAACTTTTATAAGAAGAAGAAGAAGACATTAAACAGTAATAATCATTACAAATCACTAATTGTCGACACTATAAGCTAAGCCTTGGACTCCAATCATATCATGGCCAAGAAGAAGAAGAAGAAGAAGCCTTGAACTCCAATTTTGTCATGGCCAAGAAGAACAAGGAAAAGGAAAAGGAAAAGAAGAAGAAGAAGAAGAAGAAGAAGCCTTGAACTCCAATTTTGTCACGGTCAAGAACAAAACGCAGAAGAAGAAGAAGTTCAATTCTGTCATGGTCAAGAAGAAGAAGAAGAAACCTTCAACTCAAATTCTGTCGTGGCCAAGAAGGAAAAGCAAAAAAAGAAGAAGAAGAGTAATATAAACATTAAACAGTAACAATCATAAAAAATCTCTAATAGTAGACACCATATAATTCCTTATTTTCTAAGATTTAGCACGCTCATATCAGCGTGCACTACGATTAACCAGTTAAACCTACCCTAACGTTTGTATCAGACAACTAGTTAGCAGATACCAGAATTTTTTTTTTTACGAACACAAGCGTCATGCATGGGAAACTGGACTCTATACCTTAATCACAAACGAGTACAGAACAGTATCCTCCATGCTACTGATGTTTAGATGGAGGATCTCAAAGAAAAATCTTTCCAAGACATTGATTATCCTTACAATTTGACCTGGTATTCTCTGACATGCAACTTTTAGGATCACATTGGATCCTGATATCCTTGCCTCGACGTCTGCAAGCGAAGAGTTGCAACAGGCAGCTAAATCCGTGAAGTTTTCAAACCCAACAAAAGGGTTTGGATCAGGTTGAAGAGGAATGAGCTTCAGTGGTGGCCTAGGGCTAGGGTTAGGACTAGGAGTAGGACTAGGACTAGGGTTTAAGCTATTCCTTTGTTTCTTGGACTCCAAAGCTTGTAGAACTTGGTGCAACTCCTTTATGAACTCTATTACACCACCTATAATGGATGCTTGGTCCCCCTGTATCATCAAAACCAACACCATCTTCACTAACTAACATTATAAGTAGTAATTAACAAGAGCAAGTGAAGAGATCAGATGAGTACTCGTTTGATATAGAAACAAGGAGTCAAGGAACGTAAGACCCTGAGATTCTCATTCATCTGTCTTCTTCTGTTTCGCTCCACTGTTATGTGAGACATGGTTTCCTGGTTTTGAGCTTTCTCTGATTCATCTAAACTCGTAAGGGTTGACTATTTATAAGCAAACAAGCAAGCAAGCAAGCATGCGTCAGAGTTAATTGCAGAGTCCAAGACAGACTCAACATGTTATGGTGGATTCAGGTACATTAAATGCACTAGGATGTAGTCTCGTGAGGTCTCGGTAATTCTTGCTTTTTCCTACCATTCTTTTTTGCTCGTAGATATAAATTGTCACGTATATGATCTTGGGTCAATTACAGAACCGGCGTGAGTTAACAGAATCGGATCCAAGAGTGGAGTTCCTTAACTTCCTACGTGTCTAGCTCATGCAGATTTCGCTCTTCTCATACATGTGTGCCCTCGTGCCTATGCGTTACTACTATATAATATGCATCCCAATTGCCTTTCGAAAATGTAACTCTTCTGTTACGAGAACGAGAACGAGAACGAGAAAGAGAGATAGGTACGAGAATAAATATAATCCTTTTAATTATGATACGAGAAAGAAATTATTATTATTATTATTATTTAGTTTGTTAAAAATATTAAAAAACACAAATTTATAAAAATTTTGTTTTATATGAAATTTTGATATATTTTAATTAATTATATTTAATTGCTAAAAATAAAATAAAATAAATTCTATTTAAATTAATTATATCATATTTAATTGCTAAAAATAAAATAAAATAAAATAAAATTAATTATATTTTAATTAAAAAAATATGTCACGTACCCCTTATTCAGAATGATTCATTCCTCTCATATTTAAAAAGTACGGAGTAATTAGTGAAAGTCACATATAAAAATTTTTCCTATAATAATTATATATAATAAACCACTTGTTTTTCATTCCTTAGCTATTGATTCTTTCACAATCTCATTAACCAAGCATCCTTTAGAGTCAAGCAACGAAGCTAAGCCTCTAGGTTCCAGCTATTTTGAATTAATGATTTGTTAATTATTATAGTGTAAATTGATAATATGTTAAACTATAGTAATCCAACAAATTTTATTCTTTTATTTAAGTGTTTTAATGCATTTTGAAAAAAAAAACTTGTATATCAAACAAAATGGCATGTGATAATAAGTGAAGGGGCTTGTTTTGATGTAGTGTTTATGTAATATTAATCTTTGCCTTTTAATTAACTAAACTTAGTGAGTCTCGACAATAAATGGGGATAGCCAATCCTCCACTTGGAGTACCCATTTCAGCAGCCAATCCTTCCCATGGCAACTTCAAGTCCCTCGCTGATAAAATTCTCAGTCGAATCAGTAGTTAACGTCATAGAGAGCTCTCCATTGCTGGCAGAGCTCAATTAGCTAACTCTATTTCCTCTTCCACGGCAACTTATTGGGGGTCCCATCTTTTAATTCCAAACTATATTCACAAGCAGATCCATGTAATTTTCAAGAACTTGGTCAGGATGCAACATGACCGCTAGCTAGAGCTATCAAAATTAAACGGGCAGATGTATGTTCGCCTAGTACGCAAGGTGGTCTTGGCCTCATCACCTCCAAATTGCTGAATCAAACCTTTCTTACTAAGAAAGTGTCGAGATTGATCCGAGAATCCTCGCAAGTTAAATGGGTCAATACCTATTACATCAAAGAGACATCCATATGGTGCTTCAAAATTCCTAGAAATGATTATGCTTATGCTTTGATCAAATATGTTTAATACGTAACGGTACTTTACTTACGCATTTCAGATCAAACATAAAAGAGCAAAAAGTGAAGAATTACAGAAATACCTAATTTCGGTTTCAGTAACTTCAAAGGAACTTTTTGAAGTCGAAACGAGCGTGAATTTACTGCCTTCTTCACGGGAACTACTCTCCAGGATGCAAGTAAGATTTTTCTACAGTTTTCTCAAAAAGTAAGCTCTCTTCACAAGTTAGAAAATCTTTATACTTACAATTGATTATATGAGCAACTATAGGAGACCTTAATCTTTATATAGCATCCATATCAGACTTCCCCATCACAAGGCTAATATGAGTTTGGTCTACACTAATCAGGATCCATTTTTTATCTGGACTTTGTCCAACTGATTTAGATTATTTATTGGGTCACTTTATTATTTTTATCTAGATCAAATTACGTTACTTAACCGATAAGTTATTAAAATTTTGAAAAATGCAATTAATAGTTATCCAACTTTATGGGAAAGAACAAAATTGTCCAATATTCTTCCCCTTATACAAGTATTAATTGCAGTTTTGACTCTAGTTTAAAAATAGTTTAAAAACTCAATTAAGCTACGCTACTGAATTAGCCGACTAGGTTTAAAATCACGTGTAATACGTAACGACACCTTAGTTATGTATCCCGGATCGAATGTGAAAGGGCAAGAAGAAATGCATAAGTACTTAATTTCGGTCTCGATAACTTTGAACTAGCTTTCCGAAGCCAAACCGAGAGCGAATCTACCATCATCTTCATGAGAACTACTCTCTGAAACGCGAGTAAGGTCTTTCTACAATTTTCTCAAAGCGTAAGCACTTTTAATGGGTTAGAGAATCCTTATGCTTATGATTAATTATATGAACAACTGTAGGAGACCTTAACCTTTATATAACATTCATATCGGGTTTCTCTATCACAAGACCGATATAGAAAAACCTGATATGGGTCTGATCCACACTAATTAGGATCCATTTTCTATCCGGACTTTGACTATTCGATTTAGATCATTTATTGGGCCACTTTATTATCTTTATCTGGATCAAATTATATATAACTTAACAGATAAGTTATTAAAAAGCTAAAAAATGTAATTAATAATTGTCTAACTTTATAGGAAAGGAAAAATTATCCAACAATATTTAGGCAAGATCTGAGACAAGGTCGGAACTTACTGTAACTTTCAACTAGTTAATAGGAAAATTCTAAAGTTTTGGTTTGATTCGTGGCTCAATCAAACTATTCCCTTCAAATTACCTCAACTTGATGTGCTCAAAGGATTTATTTCTACAAATGCTAATGTGGCCCATGACTTAACCATTTACAACAACTCCAAAACAGACATCCTCCCATAAGTAGTTCCTCACTTCTCAGTAACCTCACTTTTACTTGACAAACTGACACAATTCTGTGGAAGCTAACACAATTTGGTTAATTCACCTGTTCTTCAACTAGAAGTATATACAGAGTGGGTCTCCCCTGGTACACCGGTTTCATCTAGTATGGATTAAAAATTTCCTAGACTTGCTCACCTTCTTTGGCAAGCATTCAACACTAAACTTGCCACTCTAGATTGAATTGGAGGCTTCCTAACCTTTCCTAACTGGTGCTCCCCGTGTAAGAATAATGTTGAATCTCATAATCATCCCTTCTTTTCCTACTCAAATCATGTTTGAAAATTCATCATGAAGAGATGTGATATTCCCGACCCTTTGCAATATGGTTTGATATCATGGACTAGAGTGCTCAACTCAAGCTCCCCTAGAAAGGTGACGTATGGTTAATACTTACTGCTCTAGCTTATCTTGTATCAGGCATCTGGAATGAGAGGAACAACTGTATCTTCAGGTCTATTGCTTGCACACCACAACAACTTTCAACACTCATTCAAGACCAGATCATGATGCACCTATCCCTTTACAAGCATAAGCACATAATCAGTCACATAATGACCTCACGATGGAATTTATACTAACTTAACAGAGACAAATTTAATTGAAGGCTTGCTCATCACATGTCCATTTTGCCAACTTACCTTGTAGGATGATGCACACTCTTCCTCAGTTAGGTCCTCTCTATTTAATCATTACACATAAGTTTAGTGGTTCTCTAATCTTATTTAATGGACAACACACGTTATTTTAAAAACTAAACATGCTTGGATACCTTAAAGTTGGGCAGAGATCCCAGTGCAAAATTCTACATCCAAACGACTCTAGGAAGATAGATACGAAACTTGCTTAAAAAGTGACTATTCTTCTGTTGTAAGCTTTTGCTCAATTTGCTTGGCTTGACTCTAATCATCAACTTGTTAGTTACAGTGATAGAGGTCACACGTAGCGACTTAACTCAAATCCACAATTGCCTATATAAAATCATTCAAGTCCTTCCCCTTTCTTCATCACAAACTTGCATTTTCTTCTTCTTCTTCAATGGCTTCTGCCAGTCAACTCATCTTCCTCTCATTCTTTGTTTGCCTTAGTCTCTGCCCGAAAGTGCTAATCTGTCCAATTTCCAAAGATTCTGCCACTCTCCAATACGTGACCATGTTGAATTATGTTGTTTCATGCAACCTGTTATACTGAAGCTTGTGGAAGTTTAGCCAGATCAATCAAGGTGAAGAGGGAAGGAAGATTAAAGAAGAAGTTAAAGGTTCCTAGGTTTTTAAGGAAGCTAGAGATGATGATCTTGGGAATAATTCAGAAGTGCATGGAACAAAGGAATAGAGTTCAAATGATTGAAGACCAAAGCAGGAAGAATGGAAGGGCTGAACCAAGTTGCAATGGAAGCTTGAAAGGTAAAGAACCAGAATATGAGAAGCAAATGTAGAGTTGGCATTTTCTGATCAGTTGAAGAAAAACTTGAAGCAGAATTAGATAGTTTCAATAAAATTATGAAGAAGCCTTGCAAATCATTGAAGCAGAAGAATTCAGAACCAAAATGTCAATTGTCATCAAAAGTGATCAAGCTTGCTCAAGTCCGTACGCCATGCAACCTTTTGGTCCCTGCAATATCAGAACTTTATTTTCTGCAACCTCCAATACCACTAGTTGATATACTGTCAGAGTTTGTTACATTTCAGACAACAACATTGTCTTTTTTTTTTGTTGAACCAATGAGAGCAAGAAACATGTCAAAATCTTGTTCCTCAAATCACTTTTCAATTTTCATCTTAGCCATTGATTTAAGGTGACCTAGAAAAACTTTGTGAGAGCTAATATGAAAAGCTCCATTTTTTACTTCTTGTATTAGACGCAGAAATATATGAAAAGTAGTTCTTCATCATTTTGAAAAAACTTGTTTTTCATTTTGTTACTTATCTTGAGTTGATTTGGAATTGTGCGGTGATAGCAATGCTTAGAGTTGGATAAAATAGACATTGGTTTTGAAAATCCATTTCTATAGTGTTAGTAGAAACCTTACAGTTGAAATCTGAAACCATTAACCATGCACCAAAATACTTGAGAGAACCATACATTGATCATTTGAGTGACAACATTCTTTATAAACAACAGGGACTACAATCAGAAAATTAAAACTGAATGTTGGTCTTCTAAAATATTTCACTTTCTTGGAGCAGAAGCATATAGTTCAGTAGTTGTTGATGAAAAGCTAGTTCAGTAGCTGTTGAAGAAAAGCTTAAACCAACAAAACCTTCGAGTTTGTGGTTTAAGTGAAGAAGGAGGTGTGATCCACAACCTGCGAAAGTGGTATCTGATAGGTTGGAATTTCATAACAGAGAAGTAAAAGATGCAGAGATAGAGGAAGACGTAATATTTCTTTTCATCCCCAGGCTATTGCCAGTACCTAGCTTTTATACAAACTCGTGCTTCCTACTAATACTATAATTCAGGAACAACTAGCTACAAATCAGGAGATATATCCTCCCACAAACTAACGGAAACAACTCATAAACTACTAACAATAGTACTAGACTAGACTTATGACAATTAAAACAAGAGAACGTGGAAAACTAATTTGACTGGGTCAAATACAAATAAGAAGTAAGTCGTGCGTGCAGCCCATGTACTTATCAGTCCATTCCCCTCAAAATGTCCTTGTCCTCAAGGACAAAAATCAGGATAAGTGCGTTGAAGACGTCGCTTATGTTCCCACGTGGCATCTTCATTGGAACCCACCCATTTGACGAAAACCTCTGTTTTAGGATGATAATAGCCTTTTTTAATGACTCCCTATCCAAAATACATTCAGGCTGTGGTAAGATCGAATCGGATGGAGAGGTTGGAGGGAACTATGCCATGCCCTTTCTTGTTGGTAAATCATCACTTAAATCCATATCTTCCTCTTCCACATTTTCTATCATGAATAATTGAGGATGGCTATATCGATGACCCTGAGTAAATTTTTCATCATAGTAGTAACACAGGCCTTTATCACGTCTTTCTTTTGCTTCTTGAGGCGATATTCTGCGAATTGGCATGACCGATACGGTGTCTGTAGCAGCGGATTTGGTCGTTGGCGTAGGTCCAAGTAGTCCAACCATATTGCTTCCTTGAACAACCCCGTGGGTCCTGACAACAGATATTGCTTTCTTTTGTAATGTATTTCGCTCTTCGATTAAACGAGCAACTCCAGTAGCATCAACAAGGGTCCTTAGTTGTTTCACTTTGACATCCATACGTATTTCATCCCTTAAACCTGCAATAAAACAGCCAACCAGAAACTTTTCAGGTAATCCATCTATCTGGTGTGAGAGTTTTTCAAATTCGTCTTGATAAGCAGCTACAGTAGAGGTTTGTTTAAGCCGCGAGAGAGCTTCGGAGGGGTCTTCGTAGTTAGTAAGACCAAACCGTAGAAGCAATGCTTTTGTAAATTCAGTCCATGCTAATGGCCCCTTGAACTTAGTGAGCCAACGGTGCCATTGTAATGCAATCCCTTCCAAATGAAAGGAAGCCAACTGAACTTGTTGATCCACCGGTACTTCTTTGAACTCAAAGTACTGTTCTGCCTTATAGATCCGTCCTTGTGGATCTTCTCTGTCGAACTTAGGAAAATGGAGTTTGAGGTGATGGGTTCTACGAGCTCATAGTATGGCTTCTTGACTGTTGATGTGCTGGAGTAGTAGAGGTTTGGGCAAATGGGTTTTCATCGGGTGATGTGTGGTGGGTTTGCTGGGAGAGTTCAATGGTTTGGAGTTTGGTTAGGATGATCTGTAGGGTGTTGTGTATTTAGTCGAAAGAAGATTCATGACGCCCGAGAGTCTCATGGACCTCATTTCGAAATTCGATATTGGACTGATTTTGAGTTCTCATTGGAGCCAAACCTGGCTCTGATACCAAATGATAGGTTGGAATTTCAGAACAGAGAAGTAAAAGATGCAGAGATAGAGGAAGACGTAATATTTCTTTTCATCCCCAGGCCATTGCCAGTACCTGGCTTTTATACAAAGTCGTGCTTCCCACTAATACTATAATTCAGGAACAACTAGCTGCAAATCAGGAGATATATCCTCCCACAAACTAACGGAAACAACCCATAAACTACTAACGACAGTACTAGACTAGACTTATGCCAATTGAAACAAGAGAACGTGGAAAACTAATTTGACTGGGTCAAATACAAATAAGAAGTAAGTCGTACGTGCAGCCCATGTGCTTATCAATATTAGAGCTGCAAGGTTCACATAACCTGGACTGAATCAAAGTCATGACAAGTACGAGCATTCCTGTGATGAACTTGCAAAATGTGTAGGCAAATATATCAGTGTTGACAGGTAAAAATTATTTAGCTTAGGCTCTTAGAGTAGAGGATTGTCTTAGAGTCTGTGAATGTTAGAATGTAGTAAATGAAGGAGTTACTAATGTTGAGGAAACAACAGATTTGACAAATCAACAATCAACAAGAATTAGGCAGGACAGAGACAAGGATTTAAGGCTCTTATCTTTTTGAGGTCATTGGTTAGTGAGATAATATTGCTGAGACATACTAGTTGCAAAAGTGCTAAAGAGTTGTGGGATATACTGAAGTTGAAATATGTAGGCTCAGCTCAGTCACTAAGATTGAAGAAACAGGCCGCAATCAGAAATTTTGAAAACTTTTCGATGAAGGATAAAGAGAATGTGGCTGAAACAAAATCTAGATTTATGGGTTTAGTGTAACAGCTCTTGAAGCAGAGACATATAATTTAGTAACTGTTGAAGAAAATCTAGTTTAGTAGTTGTTGAAGAAAAACTTCGACCAGCAAAACCTTCGAGTTTGTGGTCTAGAAATTGCTCCCTCCAAGGATTGAAGAAAGCTCCTTCAACTGCTGCCCTGTTGAGCTTGAATGTTGGTTGAGGCAAATGATCAAACACCACGTCTGCTCCACTACAAGAGGTACTCTGCTGTAATGAACTTCTTAAATTCCTTCTATTCTTGACTT
>JANZLX010000213.1:45757203-45783824 GCA_025531955.1 Erythroxylum orinocense | reverse complement strand
TTACGCCTCTGATGTCGTGCATGGGAAGCTTTCTCATGCTAACGGGCTGTGAATGTGTGGGTTAAGCCCAAATCAATATATGGGGTGAGACTGATCGATCGGCCTGTGAGATTGGACTTGGGCCCGACATATCCGACCCAACCAATATATATAAAAGATTGTTTCGTCCATTTTGATATTCTTTGTTTCCTTTCTTCTGCACTTCAACAAAAGACATTCGTGTTGTTAAAGTTTGAAGGTACCACCTTCTTCGCGTAACTTTAATGTATGTAATATTGGCCTAATGTACTAAAGATATTGGTTCAGCCTGATTCTGTTGGGGTTGAACTTCGTTGTTAGGATCCATGATCTGTGTGACTCTGGTTACGGAATACCTGCAAAACAAACAATAGCGGGTCGAGAGTTAATTCCCGAGAGGCCCCTCCGACGCTCAAGTCAGTCTTTTTGTGAGGGTTATAGCCAGTAGGAAAACTAGGATTGTGGCGACGTACCTGAATCGGGAAGGAATAGTACCTTATATACCTGGGATTACCACTAGGTTTAAGTATTTACGTAGATCATTGTGTTTGCATGGGAGTGTAACACCTGATGGGCCGAATGGGTCGTAGATGTTTGGAGATGGCCTGAGCCTAGCACAGCCGACCCAACCACTTTTCTTACTATAAGTTCACATTTTAACAAGTCAGCCAAATTAAATATTCAAGAATTTATTTAAATAGACAGTAAGAGATCATAAAATTTATTTATAGTAATTTTAATGAGTTTTTTATGACAAATTTAATAAATAAAAAGCTTACATTGATTAAAGTTTATATTTTTCACTAGACTTTAGCCATTTAATTTTATCTTTTATTATTTTTAATTCGAATCAAATTTAATTTTTAACCTTAATTTTATAAAAAATTGTAGTTAATAATTTTTAATTTTTATCTTTAAACAAATATTAATTACATCAATAACAATAATAAAAGTGATTTATTTAATTTCTTGTGTAATCTCGACACCAACCACGTATGTACGATACGAATATGGATGTTAGCTCCTTCTGCATTCACAAAACCATTAATTCGTACATGGTGGTTACGAAATGCTTCCTTAAGCCCCTTCTTGCCCCAGACAAACCACGTGTCTTAGATACAATCTACTACATTCGTACCATAGTCCCATTTGCTTTGTTGGCAAGAAAAAGTTTAGCCCGGCCCGAGTTCATAAGATTTCGGGTCATTTGGGAAAATTTGAACTTCTAATACATCTGTGATTTAGATAATTAAAAAAATACTTATTTATGTTTAAATTTTATGAAAAAATTCTTTATAATTTTTAACTTTTTTGAGAAATTCCCTTTTTAATGCTTTTGTTGAAAATACTAATGAAATGCACGTTGATATAAATATTATACATAAATATTGTGAATATGACGATCTAATACAACTTTCAAACATCAATCGAAATAATTAAATCTGACTTAAATAAAAATAAAAATAAAAATTTTTTATTTAAGTTAAATTTAATTTATTTCGATTGAGTTTAAAATTTGAGTAGTCGTCGTATCATATGAATCTTGTTATTATTTTTAACTTCGAATCTAATGTTTTAATTTATTTTGTCTTAATTTTATGAATAAATTAAAATATCACATTAACATATATTTTTATAATTTCTTAATGGGATGTTTGGAAACTTTCGAATTGAATTCATTAACGAATTAGATTCAATTACATTAATGAGATTGAATTTAATTTAATTTACAGTGTTTTGAATAAACCTAGTAATATTATAATTTAATTCAATTACACTGATTGGAACACAATCAAAATGAATTCAATTATTTTATATGACATTTTTACCCTTGATTAAAAAATTTCATATATATACACATATGACAACCAAATCCTTTCTTATATATACACACACATGGGAACCTTTATCCTATATACAAACACACACGACAATCAGACTTTTTTTTTTGGATAAATCAGGAAAACTTTATAAAAATGAAAAAAGTATGTACAGACAAGAGATTAGGAGCCCTACAATCTCTTAACCCAAAGAAACTAAAGGTATGCATACCCCTGCCCCATACCCTAAATCAAATACAAAATCAAAAACCAAGTCCTTTAATAGTTTCCGCACAAAGGAAATAAAATCTAACAAATCTGACAACTAACACAATTAAGCAACCCAATTCCAAAAGCATTCTCGATCAACAATACAGTACAATAGCAATGTATATGGTGCCTGAAATTGGATACTCATTGATGTGCGAAAAGATCTAGATTTCCTAAGCCCCGTGCAAAAATGATAAATTTGAACCTTGACCAACACAAGATAGAAGTGCAAGGCTGCCCTTCAAGTGAATCAGACATTTTTTTCTATATATATAATCACAAAACTTTTTAGCAATATATAGACACATGCTAACCAAATTTTATTCTCATGTATATACACACACATGTTGATAAATTTTTTCCTATTAGTATACTTGCATCGGCACTCAGCTTTTATCCTATGTAAATACACATATAGCCACACATAAGTACTGAACTTTTATCTTGTTTATACACACACACATATGGGTACCAAGCTTTTATCTTATACACACACACGACCCTTATATATATATGCACAAACACACACACAAAACGTTCGTTGTATATATGTGCACACACACATATGGCCACCAAACGTTCAGCATCAACAATCAAAATGGCATAACACCAAGAACAGGAGAAGAGTAGCAAAACGCATAGTAGGAGAAGAGTAGTAAAACTTAAAGGACAAAAGAGAAAACGACGTAGCAGCCAAAGTGTCAGAGGATAAAATAAAACGCACAATAGCAGAAAAAGAAAGAATAGCACTCTAGTCTCCAATAAAACGCAGTGTAGAGGAAGAACAAAAGCTCAAACGCAGCAGAGAAGAAATAAAAACGACACAATAGCAGCTTGGAGGAAGACCAAAAATAGCCAAGAGAGGAAGAAGCAAAACGCAAAAGCCAAGAGCAACACCAAAGCCAAAAGATGGGAGAAGAGTGGCTGCAGTGGCATGGATATTATTGCTTGCGTTGAAGAGTATTGCGTGAGTATTACTAGAAGACTCATTTCAACGTTTAAAAATAAGAGTTAACAATTGTTTATAATTCAATTCACGAGAGTTTGTAGGTGAATTGAATTTATAAAGAGTAGCGGGTTTCAATTTCATAAGAGGATTCAATTCATGTTTGTTTTTCTATTTCAAATAAGTGAATTCAATTCGCTTGGTTCCAAATAAGGTGTAACTAAAGAGGAGTAAATATTTCAATTTTAAAATATGCCCTCTTCAAAAATTCTAAAAGGTCGTATTTAAATTAGAAACTACTGTTTGTTTTTTTAATTAAATGTAATCAAGAAGAATAAATGGTTGTCACTTGTATAGTATATTAAAATATCTCTTAAGTGAGCACATACTTGTACCCGAGAATCACTTAAACAGCAAGTCTTAACTCAAAAGTTGCTAACTTCTCATCGATGGCGACTAACATCATGACTCATGATGATTGACAAAATCTACGTTCATTTCCATTTTTCAATTTTTTTTTCTATTTTAAAAAACCAAATAATATAAAAATTTTCCTCAAAAGGAAAAAATTATATCAATATCTCTCTTAATTGGAAAACAGCATTATCGAAATTAATAAGTAACACTTAATTTTTAGTTATTAAGTAATTTTTTATACACAATGTATAAAAATTTACGTATTGCGAATAAATGGCTGAGGATATTTGAACCAAAATAATTTTAAAAAATAGTTCTATTTAGTTTTTGTAAACTAACCCTAAAGTTTATCTTCGAGTTCAGGTATGTATTAAGGATATGTTTGATTGAAGGTAAGGTTTTTAATGAAATAGAATAAAATGAAATGATTTATAATGAAATGTAATGTAAATGAATGTAAAATTAAAAAATTGTTGTTTGGGAGGGAAGAAATAGTTTATGATATAATATAGAAAAATATTTTTCGGATAAAGAATTTATAATGTAATATAATGTAAAGTTATTTATTATTTTACATTTCATCATAAACTTCTCAAATATGATGTTTATATTTTTCATTCTTACTATTTAGGATAGAATGCGATGTAATATGAAACCCTTATTTTTCATCACATCCTATTCCATTATATTATAAACCTTCGTCTCAACCGATAAAATAATAGTACATTCCATTTTATTCCATTGATAAACCCTCAACTAAAAAGTCTAATTGGCTTGACATTCGTGTTCATAGTTTAATCAAGCCCTATCTCAGTTTGATTTTTTTTATTTAAAATTTGAAAATGATTTATTTTCCTAAAATGATATCACTTATATTTGATATATTCAAGATTTCAGATAGATAAAACAAAATAATCTATATTTCTGTTCGAATTCAGTCTAAAATCTAAAAATTAAAATAGTTAATAGGAAGTTGTTAAGGCATCCATATGTTGAACAGATTTAAATCATATGTTTTATTTTTGTTGGGGTAAGATTGTGTTGTTGTTGGTTGGAGAAACTATAGATTTAGATTTTTGAAGATTTAAGAAATACATTAATAGCAAATTTAAAATTTGATCATTGGCCAAAAAAAAAAAAAATTTAAAATTTAACACAAATTCTTAATCCCTTCGTCCAATAAAGTTTCTTCCGTACAAGTTCTCCGGAATCACAATCTGAACGCAATGAACACCACCCCTCTCGCACCACGTGATATACACGCGCAAATCAAGAAACAAATCGAATCGTCAGGTCCCAATTCCGAGCCAGCGACGTTGCTTTCACGTCGTTATAGTCGCGTGGAGCCTATTACATATCAGTTACATTCCACACCCACTAAACCACGAGTGAGCTTAACTGCCAACACCACTCGTCCGTGACGTTCACGTACTTGACAGCCCGACACTTTTCTGTCCCCTCCTCGCTGGGGCCCAGGTCTCGTCTTCTCTTAAACAGTTAAAACTCTCCCTCTCAAATTCTCCCCTTCACTTCCTGCGTCGCACCCGTTGGCGCGTTAGTTTTCACCTCCTTCTTTCTCTTTTTAGTTTTTCCTAACGAGATACTGTATAGCAAGTTAGCAACGGAACAAAAGAAAAAGGTAAAACAAAAGAAAAGGTCAAAAAGAGAGAGAGAGAGAGAGACAGTTCAAAACATTTATAGTTCTTTGTTATGATTCTTCTTCCTTTGCTTGATTGTCACCCATTCAGTTATATATCTTTCATTAATGCCTTACGAAACTGACCTACCAAGCAAAGCACTTTCATGTCACTGAACAGAGTGTCCTATGGCCATGGTTGTTTAGTTCTTTGCTTTTGTCCATGAATGTGGTCTCCCTTGCGCACTACCCTTTCTCTCCTTATTTACTTTTTGTTTTTTGTGCTAGAACTTGATTGCCTGTGCCAGAGAAGCCGTACCGAGATTCAAAGATTGAGTCTTTGCTTCAATGTCCGCCACCCTATCTAAGCAAGACCATGAAACCATGCAATTCTTTGAAATCTTCAAGAAAGTCAAGCGCTTTAGGCTCTTCGAGCCGTCTGTAGGAGTTCTGGGATTTATTTTCGTAGCAGTTTGCGTCGTCTGCTGCTTCTTTTATTTCGATTACAGGGGAGGTATCGTTAAAGAGTATAGATTTGCGGGTAAATCGGAGAGGTTTATGTGGTTACAGTTTAACAAGTCGGGTGGGGTTAAAAGGGTAGAGTTTCTGAGAAAGGAGGGTGACGGGTGTGATGTGTTTGATGGGCAATGGTTGTGGGACGAGAGTTATCCGTTATATCAGTCCAAAGATTGCAGCTTTATGGATGCTGGATTCAGATGTACTGAGAATGGTAGGCCTGATTTGTTCTACACCAAGTGGAGATGGCAACCAAAGTACTGCAACTTGCCCAGGTTCTGTTCTTTCTTTAATATTTCAGTTTCTCAATTTTCTATTTTGTGATTCTGTTTGGAATGTTTGGTTGCTGAGAAAATGGGAAGAAGAATACTTTATTCTCTTTAGTTCTTAAAGCTGTGTACAACTAAGAAAATAAAAATCATAGTTAGGCAAGCCTGGTAGAATCTTAAATTTGAGTAAACTTTGAACTTCTCGTGACGTTTGTCAATGGCTGTCATAATCTATTTCTGGACGTAATTTTCCTCCGGCATTTACTCTATATTCTTGACCCTAATCACGGAGCTTGTAGTCTCTTATGCATCTATCATAAATAATGGAAAGTGGCTATCTTATCTCCTTACCTTCCGCAAACTCATCTTTCTTTCATTTGGACTCTTCTCTTCTGACGTATGATCTCTTCCTTGACTTGTTGCAAATTTTGGCATTTTCTTTGGTTCACGAGTTGTGGCTCGTGAACTTTGGATAGGCACGACCAATCAAATAAATGTACAACGACCTCTAAGTTTCAACGCTTTGTGTCATTGAAACACAGATGGATTTTCCTGGTTATGTTGTGCTTTAAAATTGTCTGTGAAAGGTAAATAAAAAGCAAAACACCTGTGTAACATGGTTAGGAATTTAGTTGTTTAAAGGGTATTCTATTTCTTTACCTTTTGATTAACTATCACGATTAACTTAATAAAGAGGCTGGAACAATTGGGTAATCTTCTCCACAGGTTTGATGCTAAAGTGATGTTAGAGAAAATGCGGAACAAGAGACTAGTGTTTGCTGGAGATTCAATTGGAAGAAATCAGTGGGAATCCCTCCTTTGCATGCTATCTTCTGTAGTTCCTGATAAGAATTCAATCTATGAAGTGAATGGCAGTCCAATTACAAAGCATAAAGGGTTTTTGGTATTCAAGTTCAAAGACTATAATTGCACCATCGAATACTACAGATCTCCTTTCCTTGTTCTGCAAGGCCATCCTCCTGCTGGAGCTCCACCTCATGTCAGATTGACCGTGAAATTGGATGAGATGGATTGGTACTCTGTGAAGTGGAAAGATGCCGATATGGTGGTCCTCAACACAGGGCATTGGTGGAATTATGAAAAAACCAAAAGAGGGTAATTAATTCTTCTAGTGGCAGTATCAAATAAGCAGCTCATTTGATATTAAATACTTGAGAATTTTGAGATGGAATTTGGAATGCGTAATATATTTCACCACTAAATATGCTCTATGCAGTTTGCAAAGGATGTAATATAACCAGCGGCTTGTTGAGATCAAATTGTGTTGGCATATAGTATTTCATTTAGTTGTGAGGAGATGTGCCTGTATCTTGGTCAATCAAAGTATTGTGCATCTTTACTTAAAACCCTGTTCTATGTCAGAAGTAATTGAACCTAATTTTGAGTAGAAAATATGGCTTATGAGTTTGATTATGAAGTTACATGTTCTATTTCTGCATATCTTTTAAGCATTACTGTATCTAATTTCACCTAACTTTTTATTTTCCCACAGGGGTTCTTATTTTGAAGAGGGTGGAGAGGTTAACTTGGAAATGAGCGTAGAATATGCATATCGCAGGTCAATAGAGACTGTGGTTCGATGGATATATAATGAAGTGAACACAAGCAAGACCCAAGTCTTCTTTCGTACATTTGCTCCTGTGCATTTCAGGTACCTTGAAACTTGCTGTTACTGGCCTTTGACATTCTAACTCTTTTTTCAATTTTGTTAATCTCGAAGTATTACCATGTCCTCCACTATAGATTTGTATGTGCTTTTGTAAAAGATAGAACATTTGTTCCACAATGTCTCCTAGGATAGGATTTTGCAGCCAAATCATCTCCTGTGGTCTTTGAGGGGGCGTTCAAAATTTGTCAAGCTTGTTAATTTGTGTTGTGCTTCATCTTGTGAGATTTTAAGAATCTGAAGTTCTTTAGTTACACATATTGCAAAAGAGTTATTGGTATCTGCAGATACTTTTTATACACTTCTGATGGAGAGATCTAATTCACGACTGCATTGCAGAGGAGGAAGTTGGAAGAATGGAGGGCACTGCCACATGGAGACGCTACCAGAAATGGAGGCTTCAATGGTAGATGTTGAAACCCTGCCACAATTCAAAATAGCAACCAAGGTGCTCTCAGGTTACTCAAATCCAGCAATGAAACTAAACTTGCTAAACATAACAGGCATGAGTGCAATCAGGAAAGACGGGCATTCATCTATATACTACTTGGAATCAAAACCTGCACCCGTGCATAGACAAGACTGTAGTCACTGGTGCTTGCCTGGAGTCCCCGACTCTTGGAACGAGCTCGTGTATGCACTATTCTTAAAGCGGGAAGCCGCTCAGACCCGCCAGAGTAACTCATCAACAGGATTGAGTGAATAGGTTAACGCCAATTATTCTGCAGGAAAACAAGACTCAAAAACTTTGCAGTATCAAGTCAAATGAAAAGAGAACATGTTGAACAAGTTCTGGACAGGGTTGCAAAGCAGCCCTTTGGATGGTGAAGAAAGGTTTGATCTTTAACCAGAAAAAAGATGGCTTGAAGGGCAATTTCAGAGGACTGGTGTGCAAAAGCTGATAATAGTTGTGGGAAAAGTTACTGTAAATGTAGAATTATTATACATATCAATGGTATTCTTTGTTTTTTTTTTTCCAGATTTTTTGAGTGTATAATTACACAGAATGTGATCTGATAAGAGCCGGGCAGGGAATCCTGTGATATTGGGTTCTCGTACAAATCGAAAATGTAATCAGCATTTTTTTTTGGTTTACAAGTAATTAAACAATTTAATTTTGTTCTTTGCTTCCAAAGAAATATGCAAAAGTCATGTTGCTCATGATTTTCTTTTTGCATTGTTTATCATATTAAGAATCTCATGGTTTTGTTGATGTGGTGTGTAATATCAATATTTTTCTTGTGTGAGACTAATAATGAGTACATGGACTAATTTTTTGGGACATAGAGTGACTACCAATGCAGTGATAAAGATTGTTCAAAAGATATAATACAAAAGCAGTGTTTCAAGTATTTAAGATTTATCATCCAAAGCAATGGAAATATTAATACAGATTTAAATAATCGTATCAAATTAGGGTGGCTTAAATAGAAAAATTACAAGAAATTTTATATGACGAGAAGATATTACTTAAGTTTAATAGTGATAGAAATAAGGATGTATATGCAATATTACTAAAAGAGATAAAGTCATAAATGTAATATTAAGAGACAAATTAAATGTGACTAATGTTATTAAAAATTTAAGAGAGGCAAGACTTAGGTGATTTAGACATGTTAAGAGGAGACACCCAAACGCTCTATTAAGAAGACGCGAGAAGATTGTACTTAAAAATTGTAAGAGGAATAAAGGAAGGCATAAAAAAATTGAGGGGGAAGTAATAAAAAAATGATATGACTCTATTAAAACTTATCAAGAATATGGCCTGCTATAAAAACTTTGACGTAATAAGATACGGATAAATGTTCCTTTATGAAGGGATACTTATCATTCTCCTAAGTTTTTTAACATTTTACTTGTATTTAACTTAAACTTTTAAATATGTAATACTAACCTTTTAAAAATTTAGCCTAAATTTTTCACTGCTTAGCCTTATAATTATTATCATCTTTATTATTATTTATCTTGTTTATCTTTATTGTATTGTTTAGTTATTACTTGTATCATATTTTATTTATAAAATTATTGATTAATTAATATTATTTAATATTTTTTTCATGCAACTCTTTTAATTAGAGTTAAGAATGCATACTCTGCACTCCCTGCACTGTACCAAATATTTCTTCTGTTACAGATATTATTTTATTATATTGTATCAATACTAAAATCACCAAATCGATATTCACAATTTTGGTCAAATCTATGTTACATTATAAATATTTTTCATACCTAATTTTGCTTTTATAGACCATGAGATAAGAATAAATAAATATATAAATTTTGGACTTAAATAAAGAGATACATGATTTAAATTCATGGATTAATTACAACAAACAAAATCTTTCTATTATTACTGTTTTCTAATCTTACAGATTATATTTATCATGACTAATTATTAACTATGACACGTATTAATTATCAATTTTGACAGCCCGGTCCAGACCGGTTATAACAACCACGATGTTGTGGTTAACCTTAAATGACAAAAAATCCATAGGAACCGGTTCAAACATTAAAGTTCGTCCACTTATGGCGGCCTCGTCACCAGCCCCAAGCAACAACGGCTCAGACGCAGTTTCACGGTTTGCGCCACCCAAGACCCTGCGCGGTCTCAACAAGCCCAAGTGCATCCAGTGCGGCAACGTTGCTCGCTCCAGGTATGAACGCGCCAAGAATCTGTGGAATTTGGGGATCTTAAAGATTTGTAATTGATCAGTTGGGAAGCAATTTCTGCAAAATTTGAGTTGTGGAAACCCTAGAATCGTAACATGGGTTAGTTTTACTGTGTTTGGTCTCTTATCTTTATGCAATGTAATTACCCCTCGCAGGTGCCCCTACCAGTCTTGCAAAAGTTGCTGTTCGAAGGCCCAAAATCCATGTCATATTCATGGTATGTTGTGTATAAGAGTGTTGTTACGTCCAAATTGTGTTTCTTTCCTTTGTGTTTGAGATTGAATTTAGTTACATCACCATAGGAGGTGGTTTGGTGTACTTAATCATGCAAAGATACCTTCTTGAATTTCCCCTTTTGCTGATTAGGAAGTTACTTTGCACATCCACCTCCATGAACCGATGATGAAGTATAGTTAACTGCTCCATTTAAATTGATCTGGTGTCGCACGCCTGCTTCTTCTTTAATATCTATCTTTTATTTTCAAAGAATGCTCTTTGCTAATTCTTGTGATCCTGTGCTAATACTTTGCAGACTGATCGGGCATTTCAAAACCTGATCTAAAATGTTCTTAAATAGTTAAATTTAGTAACTGCTGCATCGCTTGATGCTAGTCATGCTATTGTGAGGCAAATTTTACTTTAGATCTAATTTACACAATTTCTATTAAAAAAATGCAGTTTTGAAAGCAAATGCAACTTTTCCAGACAAAACACCCGATTCAGCAAGTCCTCTGTTTGATCAGAAGTCAAGTGAAGTGTCCCCTTCTGTGTAAGTTGCAACTTGCAATTTTTCATTATCTCAAAAACTCCTTTCCTGCATCCCTCCTGTTCATTTGTTACTAGTTTCTTTTAAGCTGTGTTTGAACTTTCATCTTGTGAGGCTGTTAGAGGTGCTCGAATATTAAACAAATTATTATGTGTCTAGTTGCAAGTTGCCAGGAAAAAATGGCTATGGTCATCTTATTTGAATCTTTGCCTCTGTGGAATCTGTTTCATGCAAAGGTGCTATTTTAGGTTTTTTTTTGCAAGTACGGGGACATGCAGCCTAAGTAACTATTATGTAATTCAATATTTTATGGTTCCTGCTATGATGGGGAAAGAAAGAGAGAAAGAGAATACAAGATGGTCATAGGAGTTGGCTGAGAGTGCTTGATATGATTCCTCTGCAACTTGTTGAGAGGAACATCCTGCTATTTGACATGTCATTGCTTTGCTCGAGTGTGAGTGTTTACTTTTGTTGTTTGTCTCTAGTTTTGATTCTCTGCAAAATTCCATCCATCTGGTTTGATAGGTACACATATATTCTCGTTCGCACATATGCACAGAACACGGATGCATGTACACACACGTTGAGATACGAGAGGGATTAGTTTTGACATGAGCCATAAAGTTGCAACATTTTTAAAGATTATTTACAATTTCGTCATAGCACTTTGTATGCCCCATTGATCTTTATCTAGGTTTTATGGTATAGGCTGCAAACCTTCTCCCCTGTAAGATTGCATCATAATTTTAAAAGGAATTGCTGTGGGGTGCAAGCATTTATTTTTTTCAGTTAAGAACATAGACTTACCACTCTAGTTGGATTTAGAAATGTACAAAGATACTTCCTGATTTGTATTTGTTTGTTGTTAAACATTTTTTGATCAGAAGTATTGACAAGTCTATGCCAGCATAAGTGACATAACACGATGATGTAAAGGATGCTTACTTTAGATCCTTATTCTTTCTTTTGTTTATAATTAGCTTTGCTTTCTACTGTTTCTTATTATGGTTTGGTTCCTTTTTCATGGCTGATAACACCATGGTCCTCCAATTGCTCCTTTTACCACTTTGTGATTGGCTTGGTTGTTCTACTTGCGTTTGGCTCTGTTGTTCTAGAAAACTTGTTTCTTGTTTCAGGAATGCACACAGAGTCGCATCTCTTCGACAACTTTCAAATAGTTTTTCCCAATTCAGTAATGTGCACAGTCCCCTTCGATCAAGAAAACCCTTGACTAGAAAGGTTTAGTAACTATCTGTTTTGTTGTCATCCCCATTATGTTGTATTTTGGGTTTAAGATCGAAATTTACCTGACATAAGAAGTTATTTTAGGAAGCTGTAGCAATAAATGAATGGAGGTTTTCCAAGCTAAAGGAGTACAGGGATGGCAACATTGCAGTAGAAAATGAATCTTTTGATCGATACATGCAAAATGTTAGTTTGCTGGAGGAGGTTTTTTCCCACAGATCGATTACCGACTGCTCAACTGAGGATAAATTGCTGTCATCAAGTTGTGACCACACTCCGGCGGAACCTGATGTTGAGAAGATGAGATTGGAGCTGAAATTGAAGCTGAGGTCAAATCCTGTTAGGACAGAAAATATCCGAAAAAGGATACAACAGATTGTTGATGAGGGATTAAAAAAGCTTCAACAATGCGATGCAAACAATGATGTCAATGACCAAAAGAAGAGAAAAGTTGGATTTTCTGAGAAGCTTTCAGCTTTGAGTGAGCTTACAGACAAGTTACATAAAGTCCAGAACATAGAGGATCTAAAATCTTGTCTGGAGATGAAAGCACGGCTCTACGATCGGTCTACTCGAGTAGAGATCAAAGACAGTGAGGGATCTAAAGAGCAGACGGCCCAGGATGGCTCGGCATCGAAAAAAGGATTGGATTTTGGCTTGCAGAAATCGTGTAAAGCAGTAGAAACAAATCAGGAAGATTTGGACCGCATTAATGCACACTTTTGTACCTTGGAGAAGATAGAAGATCTATGATTCAATGGCAGATGTATTCTAGTCTATCTTAATTAGCAGATTTCCAGGTATTGTGAAAATTTGACTGCCATTTTTATGCTTGTCAAATGGAACCAGTGACCAGTAACCAAATCTTTAGCTCCAAGCTCTTTGGTACACAAAAGTACTATGGACAAGCTATACTAAACATAATTATGCAGAAGGACAAATGATCAAAGAGTTCGGCCCAGCTCAAATCCTATTTGACCGCATTGATCACACTCGAACTTGATAGATTGTTTTTGGGTTTCATCAAAGTCAAATCATATTTGATCAGTTTCTTTGAGTTTAAATTGTATTAATTTAAAATTAACAAATTAAATTATATTTAATCAAGTTTAAGTAAAAATTTAATCTCAATCAAATATCATCTCGTGTTCTTCTTCAAAAAGAATTGATGAAAGGGATAATTTGATATTTTATTTGATGGTTAGACTAAGTTTGTATTTTAATTTTTAACCTTTAATAAATTTTTGTTATAGGAAATTAATATATAAAATATAAAATATATAAAATTATAGCTTACAAGTAATTATAAATTATTTTTTTAATAATTAAACAAGTTATAAAATTAACAAAAAATTAATCAATTTATAAATAAAATTGATATTATATTAAATTTATTATTTAAAAGGTTTACTTGAATTTTAATTAGATTGAAAAAAATGATCGAATGGTTATTAAAATTGAAAGTCCAACAACAAGCGTGAATACGAAGCTGCTCTTCATTTTCTGTACACACACAAAACCTTCCTAAGCTTCGATTCTAACGTGTTCGAGCTCTCTGGCACAAAGGTTAGCGAGTTACAGAAAGTGACCAGAGGGCAGTAATGGCTGACACCACTAGGGCACCGAGCCGATCGAGGGACTTGGACAAGCTGCTTCTTCGTCCGGGCAATCTTGTCGGACCCATCTTCGATCCCGGAACCCAAGTGAGGCCCTTATGTCTCTTCTTGGCAAATTATCAAACATTTGACGCGCAACGATTCTTTTTCCTTATGGTTTGCGGGTTTTTCTGTGATTTTCCATTTTTTGGGTTGCGTCTGTTGTTTTCAGTTGAGAGAAGATCTTAAAGAGTATGTTCGGATATTAGTGGTGGGGGCTGGTGGATTGGGTTGTGAGCTGTTGAAGGACTTAGCTCTCTCTGGATTTACGAATCTTGAGGTTATTGACATGGACCGAATCGAGGTCTCTAATCTCAATCGCCAGTTTCTCTTCAGGTTCCAAAATTTAAAGCCTTCTTTCTGTTAACTGTGTTTCTTACTTTCACAGTTCGGAGTTTGGTGGATATTTTTTTTTTGAACGCATCTTAATTCGTTGGGATAGGAGGGTGTGACTGCTACACTGGTGATTGTATGTTAGGTTTAAGTTGAGAAGTTTTCTGGGGAAAAAAGAAAGAAACTTTGATGGGTGCGATGAAGCTAAACTGGCTATCAAAAGAGTTTCCTTAAAGATTAGCAATAGCTAAGAAGGGGCCCTGTATAGAGTGCAGTCGATTGTGCACATAGTCAAACTGGAATCCCAAGTGCTGGATAGTAAACAGAAAAGAGCCTAATTCTTGTTCAAGTATAACTTGGGTCAAGGCAGAGAAGTACTTCGTTATGGATAAGGTTGTATGTTATGTAATATTGTGAAGCAAAGAAATGTTTTGAAGAACATGTGATATAACTAGAATATCAAAGAGCAGTTTGTTTTAGTCATTTGATTTTTTGGTTCTCAAATTCTTTCACTTTGGGATTGGGTGATGATGTTAAATGTTATTGATTGCACATATATACACAGAAATGCACATAGACAAAGCACCTTTTACTTGTCCAACGCCAATGTAGTAAGTAGTATTATAAGGAATCTCCTTTCTCACTTTAGATGTTTTAAAGCAGTAACAAATGATGTGAATATCCATTGTTTCCTTGTTGCATTGGCCAGTTAAGTCTAACTGTGAAGTTGCTGATGATATTGTTTTAAATACAGGCTTGAAGATGTTGGTAAGCCAAAGGCTGAGGTTGCAGCCAAGCGTGTCATGCAACGAGTTAGTGGTGTGAATATAGTTCCACACTTTTGCCGGATTGAAGATAAAGAAATTGAGTTTTATAATGATTTCTCTATTATTGTGCTTGGTCTTGACTCCATTGAAGCACGGAGCTATATAAATTCTGTAGCTTGCAGTTTTCTTGGTGCGTGCTTTTAACCTATTTAGTTTAGTGGAATAAGTGGCTTTCATTCTTTAGGTGATATGTTTTTGTCCCAATTAACTGGTTATTTCATGTCTTTTGAAAGTCAACTTCTTTTTATTCTGTGGGAGCTTATGATATCTGTATGAATTGGGAATTAGAGTACGATTCAGATGACAACCCACGAGATATCACAATGAAACCTATGGTGGATGGTGGAACTGAAGGTTTCAAGGGCCATGCTAGGGTTATTTTGCCAGGACGTACACCATGCTTTGAGTGTACCATCTGGCTTTTCCCCCCTCAAGTGAAGTTTCCTCTATGCACTCTTGCAGAGACCCCAAGAAATGCTGCTCATTGTATTGAATATGCTCACTTAATTAAATGGAATGAGGTACTGCATCACCATCCCTTTTTAATTTGAAGAGCTTTAAAGTTGATTGTTGTTATCTGATCATGCTGTACAAGCAGGTTCATGGTGGGAAGGCTTTTGATCCGGATGAACCAGAACACATGAAGTGGGTTTATAATGAGGTGGCCTATGGAGTTAGATTTTCAAATTTTATATCCGTGATTTTGTTTTTCCTGTTTAAAGCTCTCAACTTTTACCCTCATTGTGCTCATAGGCTGTGAAGAGGGCTGAGCTTTTTGGCATTCAAGGAGTTACATATTCTTTAACTCAGGTAAAATTAGACTAAAGGAGTCTAGCTTTTATTGTTTTTCTCTTAAATTAAATATATCTTGTGCTTTTTGGCTAGATGGTCAATGAAATCTAATTATCCATTGTCCCAATTATATACTTGTTGCCTATTTTTCCTTTCTGCTTTCTTGAGCGTCAGTCAGGTGACTCGTAATTGATTAAATTGTCCCATCATAGGTTTGATCTAGTGGTAGAAAGGCAATACTATCTTCCTATCTACCAGAGATCAAATCCTAGTGGGTATATAGGGTGATGGATTTTTATACATAATTATGCTTTCATATGGAACAAGTGAAGAACTGTTTTAATTATTGTTTCACTTCATTGCTGCATCTCTCCCTCCCTCTCTCTCTCTCCATTTCCCATGACATAAGAGGTATATATTTTTCTTGTTTGCAGGGTGTTGTGAAGAACATTATACCTGCTATTGCTTCCACCAATGCAGTTATATCAGCTGCTTGTGCCCTTGAAACGTTGAAGATTGCATCAGGATGCAGCAAAACTTTATCCAATTATCTGACGTGAGTTTGCTTCTCTTATTTACTGTTCTTTACTTCACTTTATACTTGGGTAATTGTTGCCAGATCAGACATAGCTTTTGTAATGCAATGTTATTTAAACGGTGTAGGAAATCTCAATTCTTGCATTTGTTTCCACGATGTTTCAAACTTCATTCCTGTATGAGTTTCCACAGTGCTTCATTTCCAAATTTTTAATACTTAGACTAAATTTACATATACATGAAATCTTATTTGCTTGATTCTTGTCAGTCTGAGATATGGCTTTGCTATTTTCCAAAAAAGAAATAATATGCAAGAAGTCTGATCTGCTAGACTATTTGTTGTTTGTTTTGTTTTGATTACCAAACTAATTCCTTGTTTTTCATTCCTGTCAAACAATTTCTCTGTGCACCATGCTGATCCTGTGCATTTCATCCGCAAGGTGTCTATTTGAGTACCTATTTGACTTTCTGCCCACTTAGCAAGTGATGTACCAAATTTGCTGTAACTTGCAATAATATACCAATCTGGGGAAAAATTATGAATGTGACACAATCATTCATTTGTAATCTGTATTATTAAATATAATCTAATTGATTCTTGAACTTTCTTGCTCATCCAGTGTTTACTACTGAAGGAGTTATTTGGTCACTTGTTTTCATTAGATATATTGACATTCAGGTTATTGAACATGCAATTCTACTCATGCATTTCAAATTAAAATATATGTGAGAAGTTATCCGAGTTTATTAAACTCATCAGTTATCTTAAATACATTTCTCTGATCCAACAACTGTGCTGAATTGGCTTGGTATTACTGAACTTTCCTATAGGTATAATGGAGTGGAAGGTCTCCATATAAAAGTGACTGAATTTGTGAGGGACAAAGATTGTCTTGTTTGCGGTCCTGGCATTCTTATCGAGCTTGACACTTCAGTTACTTTACAAAAGGTTATTTTCAGTTCTTATGACCTTTATACGTGGATGACAACTGGAAATTGAAAATTTTGATGTTGATTGTCAGACATAATTGCTTTTCATCCTTGGTTTGTTGATATGGCTATTCTCTTATTGTTTTTTACTTTCCCTTCTCTACCTCTTACATTCTTAATCTTTCACATTACGGAACAGTTCGGTATGGTTTTCTTAATCTTTCACATTACGGAACAGTTCGGTAGGGTTTTCTCGCTAGATACCATGTTTGCTTCAACCTTTTCAACTTTACCATTCGGATTTGGGATATTGAGTTTCACTTGTTGTACTGAACCTAACAAAGTTATCGTGTGCTGACATGAAAATATTCAACTTATATCGATATCTTTCAACTTTTTTGTCTTCCGAAGTCTATAATCTGATCCAGTTTTTCTGATCAACCACAGTTCATTGATCTGCTCGAAGAGCATCCTAGGCTCCTCCTATCAAAAGCCAGTGTTACACACAGAGGAAAGAATCTGTACATGCAGGCCCCCCCAGTTCTGGAGGAGATGACCAGATTGAACCTAAGTTTACCACTTTTCGAACTTATGGGTAAAGCCACTAAGGACATTGTGCATGTGACAGGTATTGAAAACAAAGATGATAAGAAAACCTCCTGTCTCAGAAAATTACGAGTTGTTTTCAAGGGAATTGATGGAATTATGGATATGGATATGGCTGGTGGAGCATAAATTTTACGTGCAGAAACCAAACCATTCAACTAAAATTAGACCATGTACTCTTAGCTTGCCAAGTATTATTATTTTATTTTACCTGTAACAATTTTTCTTGAGGAAACAGCTTAGGTTCCGACTTTATCGCAGGTATGGTGTTGGTGTTGGTGTTATTAACAGGAAAAAAAAAGGATTAAGCTTCATTATGCATTTGAGAATAGGTTTTTGTATAGTAACACTTATCTCACTCAGTACCACTATAAGAAGATACTCTTTCTATTTTATCACATCTATTGATTGCGGTCGTGTAGTTCACACAACTGTGAGATTACTTGATTCCTTCATTTCATCGGAGGAGTGGGAGAAAAGATTGGGTTAAATTCGTTTTGATTGGATTTGGACACGAGGATTCGGATCCAATCAGACTTAGATTTGGCAAAATTCGAGTACGATTACATTAAATTAGATTTTGTCTGTTAGTTTTAAGTTGGATTAAACTAGTTCGGAATAGACAGAGTCACAAACCATTAGGCAAATCCTATGTCATATTCCAATTTGTGTAACGCTTGTTCTTACGAAGTCAGCTCATGTTCGAGGCTCTTTATACCAGAAAGTAAAAGGAGATGGCAAATTCTTTGGATCATGTTGGAAATAGCTATCAAACAGCCAACAAATCTCAACATATCTTCAATGTGAGATAGGTGTTGAATAGCAGAGAAAGGCTATCCATATACAGTTGCAGGGCTTGTGCTAGCAAGTAGTTAACAAGCATCCCACCCCAAGAGATTGGGACGCTTCATTCGTTTCAAGAGTAAAGGTAACTCCATAATTAATACAGATGAGACCCTTTCAAAGCTATAAATTAAAAGATCAGTATCTGAAAGCAACACCTTATGGTGTGCTCATGATGATCTTAGCCATAACTCCATGCATAAAGATGGGTCCATTGGCCAGCAGGCAAAGCGTGTGGACCATCTGACATCCATGAGTCAGCAATTGCTTTCCAAAATCAGTAAAAAGTGCTTTCAACGATCAAAGTTTTCCACACCAAGTTAAATAATAAGTCAGTTTGAGCAAATTCTCAGTTACCTGTCCAAGTATGTGATTAATATGAAAAACAATTGAAGGGTTGAAAATCCGTGAAAGGTACTGCAATTCACAAGCAAATGGTTAGTTATAAGCAGAGATATTAAAACCTGTAATCAAACTTTAGTTCAAATTTATTACTTAATTTTGAAACATCAATTCATTAAGTAATTTATTCGAAAGCACAGTTTATTTAATATGTATCTAAAAGATGACAATTACAGAGTTTACTGACATGAAAACAGAGAAAAAAAGGGCATCTTATTGATATGTAAGCAAGCATCTTTCTGATGAAGCCGTGGATGTAATTTCAGAACTGCAGTAAATAGCATACATGACCCTCCAAACATTCTTTGAGCTAGAACAAAGGCTCACCTATTTTAACTTCTACATGATACAAGGTCCCACTGAAATATCCAATAAAGACGAGCCCTTTGGAACTGAGTTTGACTAGCTTGCAGCTTATTTCCGATAAGTTTACTACTACAGAACCAAGAGACAAGATATCAGATAAGGAGGTCAGGATTCAGATAGATTCCTCATCCACATACATGCCGATCCAATGGATTCTGGACTATGAAGTTTGAACCATAACCTATAGAGAACGTTATATGTCTACACATACATACATACATTTGTCTTTGTAGGGGGGAGAGTGAGACACCTCACGCACAATTACAACCAAGCATATGTGTTGGAGATATTGAGGCTATCTTGGATGGATATGTGGGTATGTGAGATGTTGCTGCTCTGCCTCTCCTCTGTTTCCCTCATCTTATTTCCCCAACTGGATAATATCATCAACACATCACTTCATGATTCTTGTGGGACTTGGCCAGATTGGCCAACTGCCCATATAGACCCCACAAGCCCACATGCACTCTCTTCGACTTAACCCATCTCTTGCATTTTTCCTCTATTTATAACCTCTTCATCTCCGCATCAATGAAGGAAAAGAAAACGAGAGGAACTTCATTTAAAGATTGGAACTTTAAGATCTCTTTGTTCCTGTGCCTAACACACGCCAATTTTTGAGCATAAAAAGAGAGATTGGTGTGCTTGTAGTTGGTGCTCTGGAAGTAAGTATGGAGTTAGAAGATGATTTGTTCTTTGCTGACTTAAGCAAGCAGATTTCTCTTCTAATCATGGACGATGATGAGGACAAAGTTGAAATTTGCCCTTCAGTTTCTTTCCAGGTTCGTTATATTTCTGCACTTCTCTATACTCTTCTGAAACTCTTTTGTACTAGCTCAACTATCACCTACTAGCTGCGACTGAACTAGGTTTACTGCAACTTTGCAGACATTTCCAGGAGGAAACTATCCAATTGCACCATCTCCAGTTATATACCAGCAGAATTGCAAAAGAGAAAGCAAAGGAACAGGAGTTTTTATCCCCCAGTCGTCTCAACCAAGAAGAAAGAACAGACAAGGAAGATATGGCTCGTGCAACTCCAAATCAACCTCCCACAGACAGCAAGATAACAACGCCAGAACAATTTCTCAAGTATCTTACTACAACAATTCTTTTAACTCCAAGAAAGGCTAAATCTATACATATACCACAATTGTCAGGCATATATATCCAATAATTTCCTACTAATTTGATTGCCAGCAGCAACTTACATGGTGAGACGCAAGGAATATGTAGTTTAATTAGTTGTGATCTTTATTTCTGAAACATGTACATGGAAAAAGCCATCAATTCTGCTTCTTAACTGTTAGGTTCTTGCTAAGGTTCACCAAAATGGTTGTACCTTACCTCTCAATAGTGGAAATGTATGGTTGGGTTCTTGAAAAGTTTCACCAAAATGGTTGTACCTTACCTCTCAATAGTGGAAATGTATGGTTGTTATTAAGCATTGTAAAATGTTCTTCTGCGAATGAATGTGGTTGGTTATTCATTCCATTCCAAAGGAGTCACTTTCTTTCTGTTCCAGGATTCACACCAAACCTTAAAAACAGTTAATTACTTCCAACTTGTAAAAGCATTTGCTTCAAGGAAACAACTACTTGCAGTCAGGGTCCATTTTAAGAACCAAAAAAAGAGTTCAAAGCTGTCAAGAATCTGATGTCTTTAACAGGTAGAATTTGGACTTGTGAATCTTGTACCAGTAAGGATTGGAAGGAACTAGGGATATGCCAGTTCAGAACAAGGTCAAATTTCCTTCTTTTCCATAGTATAATTGAAGAAGCAGCCGTGTAAATTCCCACAGAAGCTGAATTTAAGCTTTTTTCCAGGTGCAGATAGACATTTTTAAGCTTTCATCAAGAAGAATAAACACACAGTCTTCAACTATACGGAATAAAACCATAATCATTCAAGTCCTTAAATCCTTTAAACGACAGACCCTAATAATAAGGTCCAAGAACAAAGTAGAAAGGATTGAGCATGGAATAATTTTTGTCGATCGAATATCATACACCCAAAAAAAAAAAAAACATCCCCTGAACTGAATTATCAGCATATCGAAATAATTAATGTATGATGTGATGTGGGCTCACAAGACTCAATATCTTAAGCACCCGCCCACTTGCGCAAGAGATTGTTTCAAAAAGAGAAGACTTTATAGATTAAGTGCATGTGCAACAGCTCAGGCTGAAGATTCATGAAAATGATGCAACGCACAATCAAAGAGATAAAAAGAAAGATTAATGCTTCCAATCCAACCTCTGCGTGTCCAATCAACTGATGGGGAAGCAACTGAAACCACCGGCCATTCCCAAGTTAGACGGTGTTAGAATGTTATCGCTTTTTCGTTTGTTGAGATATGTTGGTCTTGACAAGAGATTTTGTGGGGGCTTTGTGTGGGTATCTACATGACTACTTTCTTGATTCTTTAAGCCATAAGATTCAACACCATTATCATCAATTTTATGGAAATTTGGAGGAAAAATACAAAAAGTTAAAGAGCTATTGTTTTTTAACCTTTTTATAATCTTTACATCATATGTCAAGTGGCAAAGGGCTCGGGAATGTGTTCGAGTCCGAGTTCTACCCAAAACAATTTGGCCCGAGGCTTTGGGCCTAAACTTAAGCTCATCGGGTTTGGATGGCCTGAAACTCGATCGGTTTTATACGGCTTAAAAATAATATTATCTTGATTTAAAATTTTTTAAATTTATAAAGTATAAGGACATTAGTTTAGAGATGGGTTACACAATTTAATTTGATTTTCGTGTCAACCCCTCCAAACTCGAATTCGATTCGAAACTTAGTTAACTCGTATTTGATCCGTAAGCCGAAGACGGAAGCATAAGTAACTGTGTCCACTGATAGTCCAATTGCTTGAAGCCCATTGCAGGACAATTTTGTTGAATTGGGCCTAAATGGTCCAAAATCGAAAGGACATAGTGAGAAGAAGCCTAAAAGAGTTTGAAGTTTTATTGTTGTTGAGTACAAGCCAGAATCTAAATGTGGGCCGAATCGTAATAAAGGAACGGACCCAACACGATCCGGCCCATTATCCATACGTAATCTAAATTGAATCTGCAGTTTGCACTATGAAGTCTGTTACTCACAGTCACAGACAGCGACACGAAGCAAGAAGCTGGTTAATTATGGCTTCCCAATTGCTTAAGCGAGCTCATCCCTCAGCTCTCAGGTCGATAGTTGACGGTCTTCGGTCTTATGTGAAGATCGCTGTTGGAGCTGACGTGGTCTCGGCCGCACCCGGTGTTTCACTCCAGAGAGCTCGGAGCTGGGACGAAGGCGTCTCCTCCAGTTTCTCGACCACGCCGCTCAAAGACATCTTCAAGGTTTCCCCACATAAAAAATTCATAGAATTAAGTGATTTGTAGTTTTTCCTTTTTTCTATTATTTTTGGTTTATCTTTGTTTAATCTGATGATTGCAGGGCAAAAAAGTTGTGATCTTTGGGCTTCCCGTAAGTTACCCACTTCCCATTTCCTTCTCAATTTCTATTTTTATACGTTATAAATCTAATTATCATGTCTTCTGAATTGCTTGTTAAACTAAGAAATGAGGCGTGATAAGTGATTATTCACTACAGCTGCTTTCTTCGACTTTCCCAGTAACTTGGAATTGAATAAAAGGATAAACTAAAATTTAGGTGATGCTCGGGAATATAATAATGTAATGGAATAGGATTTTGGATGTGGGGTTTATGGGGTAAGGTAAACTTTTATGTTTTGTCTATCATCACACTGCAACTAGATTCTCTGGGGGATGTTTTCCAAGATAAGCATCTATAATTTGAGAAGCAATGTCATTGTCATTTGAGAGGATATTTTAATCATAGAACTCCATGATTTGAGAACTTTCTCATTAATGGAATAGGATTTTGGATGTGGGGCTTATGGGGTAAGGTAAACTTTTATGTTTTGTCTGTCATCACACTGCAACTAGATTATCTGGGGGATGTTTTCCAAGATAAGCATCTATAATTTGAGAAGCAATGTCATTATCATTTGAGAGGATATTTTAATCATAGAACTCCATGATTTGAGAACTTTCTTATTAGTTCGTGCAACCTTACTGGTCTCCAGTTGCCCTTGTCATCTGGATTATTTCGTGCTGGTGTGCATAATCACTGTTTTTTAACTAAAAAACATGTCAATTGATCTTGGCAAGACTTTGAAGGGAAACATATCAAGAGCGTCTATACAGTTTACTTTAATTGGATTTCGCAACTTCCATTTGAGGAGTTTTTGCGGTGAAATTGAGTAAACTCTTGCACTCAGCAACTCTAAAAATATAGAATTAAGCTTCTAGTTGCATCTTTATTGAACTTTATCATGAGCCTAAAAGTAAATAATCCGCAGGTGCAGCAGTTTTTCAAGCTTATGGACCAATAAATGAAAGCCCATTTATTCTAACATCGCAAATTAGGATTATATTTGCAAAACTTCAAAACAGTACAAGCATTGTTGTGTTCATCCTTGGATCATAGTCATCACATGACTGGTTTTGGAAACAGGGTGCCTTATCCTTATTATTGATATAACTACTTCTAAGCGCAATGTTACTGTTGACCATTTGCTTCATCGACTTGTATGAACTCCATAGTATTCGTTTTTTTTAATCTAAGATTATGGAAGCAATGTTATGAAAATTGTCAGAACAAAAACTTCAAAACAGTACAAGCATCAGTTTGTTCATCCTTGGATCATAGTCATCATATGACGGGTTTTGGAAACAGGGCACCTTATCCTTATTATTGATATAACTACTTCAAAGCGCGATGTTACTGTTGACCAGTTGCCTCAGTGATTTGAATGAACTCCGTGGTATTTGTTTTTTTGAATCTAAAGATTATGGAAGCAATGTTATGAAAATTGTAAGACCAAATAGTCAAGAAGACATTCCTTGAAAGTCTAATGCATGGGAATTTGTTCATTTTCTTTATTTGATGTTGTTGTTAGATAAATGGTTATCTAAATTTTGAATTCACAATTTTCAGGGTGCATATACTGGAGTTTGTTCCAACCAGCATGTTCCTAGTTACAAGAATAACATTGATAAGTTCAAAGCCAAAGGGATTGATTCTATCATTTGTGTGGCCGTTAACGATCCATATGTGCTGAATGGTTGGGCAGAGAAACTTCAAGCTACAGATGCCGTAAGTACTTCGACTCCAGTACTTGGTCTTAATACAACATATTTGGATGTGGACCTAGGTTGTCTGCATAAAAGACACATTATTATACTTAAAAACAGGTACCTTCAAAGTAGCATAGCATTTGTGCTGTTAGACTTAAAGCAAATAATATTTGTTTTGTTTTGGAACTTTTCCTACTACAGATCGAGTTTTATGGGGATTTTAATGGGAGCTTTCACAAGAGCTTGGAGTTGGATAAAGACCTCTCTGTTGCTTTGCTTGGACCTCGCTCTCATAGGTATATTATACACATTCCTATGTGTTTATTCTAAAGAATCTGAATGTTGGGCAACTTTTACTGGACTACAAAGAGAAATCAAATATTTTCTCACCTCCCTGTCAATTGAAGGGGCTTGAACTTGAAAGAAGTTCGAAACTTAGCTTCTTCTTCATCTTCTTCTTTCCCGCATAAATGCCAAACCAGAAGTTGTCCGCCCGCTTCCTATCTCCACAATGCTCGACATTTACCTTTAACTAATATTGATCGCATGATCTAGGTATTCATTATTTATAAGCATTCTCTAAATCACTTTCCTTGTTTTCTTATAGATGGTCAGCGTACGTGGAAGATGGCAATGTTAAGGTTCTGAATGTGGAGGAAGCCCCGTCCGAATTCAAAGTTTCTGGTGCAGAAGTTATTCTGGGACAGATCTAAGATGGCTTCATTCACAACTAAAATCCATAACAGGTTCTTCATGGCTGCTGTTTGTTCCTAGTTGAACCTGAACAACGTAGGACAATCTTCATGAAAGGAAATAAGTTTGTTTTTACTTTTGACCTGTTTGTGCATAACCTGAAACAACATGTCATAAGCATACTATTGATCAAATTTATACTTTGTTATTCAACACCCTCAAGTATGGCAATGATTTGGACTAGGCCTGGGCCTTTTTTTTTTTTTTTTTGAAAATGGCCTGGGCCTATTTTTGACTCCTTGCAGATGAGGCCAATACCAAAAGAACTCCGATTTTTCAAACTAGTTCGGGTTGGTCTTCTAAGTTTAAACCTAATCCAAAATTTAGTCTAATTAAATGCCAAATTTGGAAAGGTCTATAGTACGCAGCATTATTCTTAACGAAGGCTAACTGTTCTTTTTACCGGATTAAAAAAAGAGTAAATAAATGAGTATACTAATATTTATCTACAATATTCATTAAATAACTTTAGTTAAATAATTGACTTTAATGAATAATGGAAATAATATTTAAATAATTTGATATTCATTTGAAATAGATCATAAAGAATAATTCAACTAAAATGAAGATACACACAAATACATAGCTTGAATGATTACTAATTTACGCAATTCAAACCCAGCCTACTTTTCTTTCTAACACAAGTTTGACTCGCGAGTTAAAAAAAAATGTATTCAAATTGAGTCAAACAAGTTATCATTATTAAAATTGGAGTCCAGGTGCCAATGAAGAGGGCAGCTCAATCTCATGATATTGCAATTTCTTTTTTCTTGTCTGCTTCGAATGAGTGTTCTTTCTTACTTCACCTAGCAATAGCAATGGTACTGTTTCAATCTCGAGCTTTTATGGTTGAGATGGTCAAATGTTGTGTTTATTCAGTCAGCTTCGACCGGGGATGAATCGGCAACCTAATAAATCCAAGTCCAAATACATGTCTATTTTCCTTTGATTCTCTTGTTATTAAAGTTCGAACTGAACTTATCTAAATTTGACTCAATCAAGTCTAAACTCGATAAGTTAAATTTAGTTCAAATCTTAATCAAACTTAGCATTTCTGTCTTCAGAATTAGCTCTGCAACTTAAATTAAAGCTATGAAACAAGTAACTAGTAAATTAAAATTAAAATTTGCCCAATTCACATAATTAGAAACCTTTGCCCAATTCGCT
>JANZLX010000213.1:45699693-45718463 GCA_025531955.1 Erythroxylum orinocense | reverse complement strand
ATTGTTTTGTTTGAAAATATAAACTTAGAATAGGAAATGAATAACTAACAAAAAGACCAAAACATCCTTATCCTTATTATTATTATTATTATTATTATTATTATTACTACTACTACTACTACTACTACTATTATTATTATTAACTTTATTATTATTATTATTATTATTATTATTATTATTATTATTATTATTATTATTAATTTTCCACTTCTTATTATTCTTTTTATTATTAATTTTATCAATTATTTTTATTCTTATTTTTATTATTAAAATCTATATTATGATTAATTTTATTCTTCTTCTATTTTATTTATTTATTTTTTATTATTATTATACGAAATTAATTTTCTTCTTCTTCTTCTTCTTCTTATTCTTATTATTATTATCATACGAAATTAATTATCTTATTATTATTACTATTATTATGAACTTTATTATTCTTATTCTTATTATTATTAATTATTTTTATTTATTAATTATTATTAATTTTCTTAATTTTATTATTATTATTATAAATTTTATACTTATTATTATTCTTATTATTTTTAATTTTATCAAATATTTTTAATTTGATTTTTTCTATTAAATTTTTTGTTATTATTAAATTTTTTCTTCTTCAAAATGTATTATTATTATTATTCTTATTATTAATTATTGTTATAATTTTTTTACTTATTATTAATTTTATCAATTATTTTATTCTTATTTTTATTAGTAAATTCATTATTATTATTAATTGCTTCTTGTTCTATTTTATTATTATTAATTTTATTACGATTATGATTATTATTATACAAAATTTATTATTATTATTATTATACAAAATTAAATTTCTTCTTCTTCTTCTTCTTCTTCTTCTTCTTCTTCTTCTTATTAACTTTATTATTCTTATTAATTATTATTATTATTATTATACAAAATTAATATTATTATTCTTATTATACAAAATTAATTTTCTTCTTATTCTTATTCTTATTCTTATTCTTATTCTTATTATTATTATTCTTATTATTATTAATTTTATCAATTAATTTTCTTATTATTATTATTATTATTATTATTATTAACTTTATTATTCTTATTCTTATTAATTATTCTTATTATTATTATTATACTAAATTATTATTATATTATTATTATTTTTATTCTTATTCTTATTATACAAAATTAATTTTCTTCTTCTTCTTCTTCTTATTATTATCCTTATCAATTAATTTTAATTTAATTTTTATTTAATAAAAATTCCTTGTTATAATTAATTTTTTTCTTCTCCTATTATTATTATTATTATTTATTAATTAATTTTCTTCTTCTTCTTCTTATTATCATTATTATACAAAATTATTATTA
The DNA here is from genome assembly GCA_025531955.1 of Erythroxylum orinocense. Lineage (NCBI taxonomy): Eukaryota > Viridiplantae > Streptophyta > Magnoliopsida > Malpighiales > Erythroxylaceae > Erythroxylum > Erythroxylum orinocense. The sequence goes on along the minus strand of JANZLX010000213.1, from coordinate 45,717,113 downwards.
AAGTTCTTTCATTAGAGAATTCTAGTCTTCTGAAAAAAAAGAACATAGAATATGTTGTTAAAGCAAATATATTCTGTTCCAGATGAAAAAAAATCCATATCTTGTTTAACCATCACATAATTCCCAATCTCCAGTAATTGTTTTTTCAATATCATGTACAGCATGAGGAACTTGCTAAGCGAAAGAATATAATTCATATGTTGACATTTGCGAGCCTCCACCAATTTGTTCATTGTTAGTTTCATTGTTTCATTAGACTAGGCATTATCTAGGATTCACCTAGAACCCATTACTCTCAATACCATCACCAGTTACTCACAGCCTTCCTCACTTGAAACCCACAGTTCTGACTGTCATCACTGATGTTGCCAGTGGCCTTCCACTCCACCAAACTAGTAATTGCTTTTACTTTAACACCATGGAAACAATTGCACTCACAATTGTGAGCTCAAGCCTATAAACACTTCATCATCATTCCACATTCTTGACAGGTCAATAGGGTACGAGAGCATTGGTTCAATTGGCTTTACTCCACCAGATTGACTCAATCTAACCTCTAATCTTTTCGTACTAGCTTCACAATCTATCCAAGAATGCAATCTCGTTCTGTTCTCAAATATTGCAATAACAGATGAAGCATTTCTCACTTTGGGTGACACAAAACCACCCAAATCAATTCCCACATGATTCTCCATCAATTCTCCATGTCTGACATCCTTAAAGGAACCAAATTCAACGGAGACAATCTTAAAATCACTCTTCTTTGTTTCTAATGGACCATTATCAAATGCACTGGCATTAAAAGCACTAGGAACCATAATAAAAGCCAACCCATATCCATCATCTGGGGACATAAAAAAACAAGAAGTGTGTGGACAAAGAAACCATCTTTTCAGGATTACCTTCGACAAGCTTGATTAGTCTCCTGTACAAGACTCTTCCTCTGCTGAAACTCATCGAGTAAGCTAGTTGAATCGATGAACCATCATCAACAGTCTTGGCATCACCATACAATGCAATGATGGACTTAAGTTTTGATCTTTACAAAAACTTTGGAAACAAAATGAGAGATTTGGGTCTGCAGTGATGAAATTGAAGTGGAAAATTAGGAAAGTTATTGAAACGAAGTAGATGAAAGTGAGGAACTTGGCCATTGATGAACTGGGTTTTTCCAACTGAATATGGGGTTTACTTTCTTTGAAAGCTTTGAACTTCTACGGCTTGTGAGATGAACCCATTTCTTTCTGTGACCACATAAAGCATAGAAGCAAAGTAAAGAATAATGGTGGACACAAACTTATGAACAGGGTCAACGCAAACAATCCAAGCTCAAGCTACCATTTTTCTATTTCCCATTTTCAACACCACTTGAAAAAGCCAACAGAAAAGGACAGACCAAAAACAAAAAATCCAGATGACTTACCCAGAATCTGGAAAAGCTACCATTTTTCTATTTCCCATTATGACCAAGTGGTCGTGAGTTCAAATCCTACCATCTACCTATTATTCAGCACAAGGTAAAGTGGACCTGTGTAAGTTTCAAGCCCAAAGGGCTTTCACTTGAGGGGGTGTGTTAGTGAATATATATAAAACCAATTAAGTTGACCTCACACAACAGCTTAAGTTATTGTGGTGAAACGGTCACTTAACAGGGGAGTCCACTTACATGGGAGATTTACACCATGGGCCTAGTGATGAAACATACTTGTGGGCTTTGACACCACACTTTAACCCAAAACCTTAAGGCATTAGGTTTATGGGTCCTTTCCACTTATATGTCATTCACTAGCTCTATTTCTTTCCAATGTGGGATTCCTACTCACACTTGACTTCTCAACAATCTCCCCCTCAAGTGTGAACTTCCACATTGGGCTTGAACTCCCCCTTGAGCGAAAGCCTTTTTACTTAGTAACTCGAGTATATGGTGTCACCAAGAGCCCTTCTACTCTACTGGTCTGAGCCCACTAGGAGTCTCCTTACTCTTCTTCCGACCACCATCTCCATACTCGTCCCTTGCCGAACCATCGACTCTGATACCACTTGTTAGAACTGGAGAGCCCACTTACATGGGAGATCTACACCATGGGCTTAGTGATGAAACATATATCCTTGTGGGCTTTGACACCACACTTTAACCCAAAACCTTAAGGCATTAGGTTTATGGGTCATTTCCACTTATATGTCATTCACTAGCTCCATTTCTTTCCAATGTGGGATTCCTACTCACACTTGACTTCCCAACATTCAACACCACATAGGAAAAGCCGACAGAAAAGGACAGACAAAAAAAAAACCAAATGACTTACCCAAAATCTGGAAATGGTAGAACGTTGGAATCACGAACTGGAGAAGAGAATCACGAATCTGTAGAAGAGCAGAGGTCAAGCAACGTGTGAAATGTTTCTTGCGAGGAGAATCACAAGCTTGAAGAAGATAAGGAATGGATGTCGGGAGGGAGGCTCGTCAGACGTCGAAGAAGGAGAAGTTTGAGGAGGGTTAAATTTGTCTCGAAGAAGAACACATTTTCGTTGAAGAAGAAGAGATTTTCGTTGAATAGATAAAGATAGGTTGGGGGAAGTTTTGTCTATTCTTCAAATCGTAGAAACGGTATTCTTAAAGATAACGTATTCTGTGTTTTATTTTTAACCAAACGTAGGTTTAATAATAACTTAAGAATAGCAAAGGAATAGCATTGCTATTCCCACGAACCAAACAGCCCGTAAGAGTAGAAATTAAGGAATACCTCCTAGATAAAAGAAAGGGATTTACATCTCACAAAGGGAGTACATTCTTTATCTCTTGAAAGAGATTGGAATGTTAGGATGTAAACCAAGCACCACTCCCATTGACAGTACAAAGTTTGAGGATGAAGAGGATAAACTTGTTAACCGTGAAAAATACCAGACACTAGTGGGAAGAATACCGTGATGGATCCTTATTTTTATGATTTAGGACATCATTAGTTTATGAATCATGATTATCAAAATTATCCACATCATTGTTAGTGTTGTACAAAGTCTCATTTTCCTTGTGAATATCAAAAAATGATTCTTCACTACATGTCCCCTCCTGAAGATGAGGTGGGGGATAAAAAGGTTTTATCTCCAAAAGGTGACATCATGGAGACAAAAAATCTTTTGGACGTTAGATAAAAGCACTTATACCTGTTTTGAGTCAAAGGATAACTCATAAAAAACACAATTTTGTGCTCTAGGATCAAGTTTTGTTTGATTATTGTCATGAATATGAACAAATGCAATACACCCAACCACTTTCTAAGTGAAAGTCATGTGATAACCAATGGGAAGGAAAACATTTATTAGAATAATCAAGAGGGGTTTGAAATTTAAAAAATTTTGAAGGCACCCTCCTATTGATCAAATATGTTGTATTAGGATTTCTACTATATTTTCATTTTTACTCTCTACTATTTCATTTTGTTGAGGGATTTTAGTACATGAGCTTTAATGAACAATACCTTACTTAACAAAAAAAATCCCTTAAAATCTTGTTGCAATAGTCTTTTCTATATGATCCAAAGTCACTTTAACAAGACTTCTATAAAATGATTGAAACTTAGTTTCAAACTAAAATTCAAGATTTTAAAAGTGATTTGGCATAATATCAATGTGCATTGATATGAACTAAACTTCACATAGCAAGTGCACCAGAATTATAGTATAGCAGTATAGATATTGTTCCCATAAGGATTGATCACAAATACCCAAAATCACACCTTTAACTACTATTCAAGCTGTCAATTATGAAGTTTTTTTTTTTGGAAAAGTCAATTATGAAGTTATTGACTAAAAATTACTAACTATAAGGGGGTTATTGATAAGTTTAAAAGTCAAGAGGCACATTGATAATTGAATGAAAGTGGGAATAATATTCTGTGTATTTGAATAGAAAGTATACATCCATATATAGGCTATAGGCTATTACAAGTAGAAGTTTAAATCTGGAAGGTTATCCAGACTCTATCTAATCTAATCCCTTAATTTAAGGGATTTTGAACTTATTCTATATTAACTATATACAGCCTATCTATATCTCAATATAATCTAGATACAGCTGTATAGTATCTTGAGTAGAATATCAGTCATAATATCCTACCAACACTCCTCCTCAAGTTGGTGAATAGATATTGATTATTCCTAGCTTGCAACTAAATGAGTAGAAACATTTTTTTTAATTTTGTAAATTTAATTAGAATTCATATTCCATTAAGATTATGGTTTCAAAATTGATAGTTTTGTTTGTTTTGAAGTGTGATTCTTAATTCTTGATACAAACCTTAGAAATGATTCTTAGATTTAACGTTTCTATAAAATCTAGCCTTTAAATCCTATTCTTGCACACAAAATTTCCAACAGCCCTAAAATTTGCAAGTTATACATATTTTATCAAATGATTTGGATAGAGGACTATCTTTAGAGAATATGGTTAAATCATTTTCAGGGTTGGACGGCTGATATTTTATGTTACTCGTGACTAAGTTAATTATGAACCATATAAGTGCTTATGGCAGATTTTGAATATCAATTTAGGCTAAGAAACACTAGTAGGATTTTGCAATTTTTTTCAAGTGTAAGGAATGCATAAGTAAGAACCCTATCAAACAATCATTTCTTTTTTGCAGGTGGTGAGCACTCCCATTTACATGACCATGGAGATCATTCTCAATTTGGACAGAATTCACACTCACATTCTTTGAAGGATCTTTCTGTTGGATTATCTATTTTAGGTTAGTATATGCAATCGCATTCTAGCTTACGGTTGCCATCATACTTTTTTGAGCATACGCATAAAGATAGAATTTGATACATGCATGTACACATACATCATTCAATATGTTTTAAGCTCATCCTACAAGTTAAATTCTTAGGTTGAATGATTTCTTGACATGGTATTAAAGTGTTGTATAATTAGAAGGGCTTTTGTCAAGCCACACTACCTCATTTGTGTTGAAATTATGATTGTTATCACATGTCATGTGAGGAGACTTTGTCAGAATCTATATGATCTATTTGTAAGACCTAATTGAATAAGTTAAAACTTTTGGTTTGATTTCTCCATACTTCATATGAGGAGGCATGTTATTGGAAAAGACTAGTATTGGTTATCATCCCTTTATCACTTACACTAACCCAAATGTCTGACTGCATTTCCTGTATTTGTTCATCTCCTCATTGATAGAATGGGTATAAATGATCAATGCATAGCTTGATGATATCTTAAAAGATCTCAAATTGACTTTGTTAACATGGTACACAGCTTGATATCTTAAAAGATCTCAAGTTGACTTTTTTAACAACGTGGTCTACCATCTTAGTTAATCCAATTCATTAATTGATGTGATTGAAATCCCCAAAGTACAATAACAACCTAGTAAAAATATCGTTAATATGCGGATCTAGAGAGTTCCAGTAGTATGTAACTTTATCCCTAATTAGTAGAGAGGTTGTTTTCGAGAAATCCCTAAAGAAGTATTTTGATGAAATAATTTTTGGATTTTGATCCAAATGAATTGTAATTTTGTGATATAAATTATGACAGTTATGTTTGACAGGATATAGTTCTAAATCACATGAATAGATTATTATTCATTTTCTTTCCAATTGTGGTTTTAGACTGTCAGGGAGTCTTTATTATCATCTATGATAACCTTCTTATGGGGGTTTTGTTTCCTAGGTTTGCCACGATGTCCTGATGCCAAAAATTTGAGGCAGTGTGCTTATTGTTGAATGTTTTGAATGTTGAAGATAATTTGTATTACATGAATTTGTATACATAGGAACAAGGGTTTGTATACAAAATTCTTAGAACTATTTAGGAAGTAATCTAGCTATTAACTCTATGAAATCTCTCAATTATAGTAGAGATTATAGGTGTAATTATAACAATATCAATGCTAATAATCTCTGGTCAACACTCCCCCTCAAGTTGGTGCATAGATATAGCACATGCCCAACTTGCAAACGAGGTTATGAAGTTTTTCGTTGTGGAGTCCTTTAGTGAAGGCATCTGCCAATTGTTCATTTGACCCCACATGGAATAATTGCAGAGAACCATTCACAAGTTTCTCCTTCACGAATTGTCGGTCAATTTCTATGTGTTTTATTCTATCATGGTGAACAAGATTGTGAGCTATACTAATGGCAGCTTTGTTATCACAGTAGAGAGATGAACTTCCTTCATCCGTAAGTTGTAATTTATTCATCAGCTTCTTTACCCACAATAGTTCACACACACCTTGAGCCATAGCTGTATATTCGGCTTCTGCACTAGATCTAGCAACTACATTTTGTTTATTGCTTCTCCAGGTGACTAAATTTTCTCCTATGAGCGTACAATAACCAGTGGTTGACCTCTTATCATCTGGAGATCCAACCCAATCAACATCTGTAAATGCTTCTATCTTAAGATGACCGTTGTTAGTGAACATAAGGCTGGAGCGGACTTTAGATAATGCAAAATGCGGAATACGGCTTGTAAGTGTGGTTCTCTTCTGTATCACTTCCAGTTACAATAATGTCATCAATATAGACAATAAGAAGCGTGATCTTACCTTGGGAGTGCTTCAAAAATAGGGTATGATCTGCATTACTCTGTTGATAAGCAAAGGAGATCATAGCTGATTGAACTTTTCAAACCATGCTCGTGGTGATTGTTTCAGCTTGTACAAGGCCTTTTTAACCTACAAACCTTCCCTTGTGTGTTCTCATCTTCAAACCTTGGAGGAATCTCCATATACGCCTCCTCCTCCAGATCCCCATGAAGAAATACATTTTTCACGTCAAACTGTTATAAGTCCCAATCCAAGTTAGTTGAACACGAGAGTAAAACTCTTATTGTATTCATCTTAGCAACAGGAGCAAGGATTTCATGATAGTTCACTCCATATGTTTGAGTAAAGCCTTTAGCCACAAATCTCGCCTTGTATCTCTTAATGGATCCATTTGGCTTATGCTTCACTATGAATACTCATTTATGACCAACTATCTGTATTCTGCAGCAGTGAATACACAACTACTTCTACTGTGTCAGTTGGTATCAGAGAATTAAAATCCAATTTTTCCTGGTGCCTTTCCTCAGTTTTGTTTCTGTTACACACACCCCCAGCCCATCCTCTAGCCCTACCAACCCATAAAATTTTTCCTGGTGCCTTTCCTTAGTTTTGTTTCTGTTCCACACCCTTCAGCCCATCTTCCAACCCGTCCTCCAGCATGCAATAATCTGGAAGAATCCGACATGCAGCAAGTTTCAAGGTATCTTAGAGGATTAAGATCATTCGTAAGTGAAAGGCTTGGGATGCACACTATTTGGAACATAGAAGAGGCTTACCAATTGGCCTTGAGAGCTGAAAAGATGGAAAACGCACCTAAGAGGTTTGAATACCCTAGGAGATCAACTCAACCAATTCCAAATGAAGTGGTAAGAAAGGGGAAAGCATTAGTTGAAACATTGAAAATCGATAATGCCCCTAAAGATCTATGAGTGGACAAAAGGAAGCCTTTTGAAGGAGGTGGCAGCAGTAGTAGAGGAGTTCCTAAGGATTCCAACCCATATACTCCACCAAAAATAGACGTGTTATAAATGTTGGAAGCCTGGACATATCTCTAGTAATTGTTCTGAGAGAGATGGTCAACGTTACTGAAAAGGGAGACTACCTTAATGAAGGTGAAAAAGATTTGGAAGAGCTTCAAGAAGAGGGAGAAGAAGAAGAGTTCGCTGAAGAATTTGCTGACGACAGAGTTAGTCTAGTGGTAAGGAAGATACTTTGTTCATCTAAAACCGAGGAGCCACAACAAAGGAGAAGCATGTTTAGATCCTTCTGCACTGTTGATGGTAAGGTGTGCAACTTGATTGTAGACAATTGTAGTAATGAGAATTTAGTGGCAAGAAAGATGGTGAATCATATGAAGTTTCCTACTTTCCTCATCCCTACACCATTGGTTGGCTTACTGATGGGCTAGCATTGAGAGTAACTGAAGTATGTCAAGTTCTTATTTGTATAGGAAAGTCTTACAAGGCTACTGTTTATTATGATATGGTGGACATGAATGTAGGCCACATATTCCTAGGAAGGCCATGGCAATTTGACATGGATATTACTTATAGAGGAAGAGATAACACCGTCTCATTCCAATGGAAAGGCAAGAAAGTGACCATGCTACCCACAGATGTAGACTTTGAAAGGCCAAAGACTTTTAGAGAGGAGGGAAAGACATTGTTGACCCTTAGTGGGCAATATTTTTAGAAGGAAGTTAAGGAGACTCGAGAGGTTCATGTCTGGAGGTAAAGAATCAATTATTGGAGGAGAAAGAGGAGGAGAATGGAGCTAATTTGGATCTGGTACAGCTGCTTTTGGAGGAGTTTTCAGATCTGGTCTAGTTCGAATTACCTAATGAATTGCCTTCTATGAGAGATATTCAACATCACATTGATCTAGTACCTGGAGCTAAGCTTCCTAATCTGCCCCATTATAGAATGAACCCTAAGAAGCTAATATTCTAAGAGAACAAGTGGAAGAATTGATGAAAAAGGGCTTGATCTAAGAAAGCAATAGTCCTTGTGCTGTTCCTGCACTTTTGACACCCAAGAAGGATGGATCGTGGAGAATTTGTGTTGACAGTAGAACCATTAACAAAATCACCGTGAGATATCGATTTCCTATTTCCAGATTGAATGACATGCTTGATTAATTTTGTGGTTCTTAGGTATTCTCTAAACTTGACTTGAAAAGTGGTTGTCACCAAATAAGGATCAGAACTAGGAATGAGTGGAAGACCGCATTTAAAACAAAAGAGGGGTTGTATGAGTGGCTAGTCATGCCCTTTGGGTTGTCCAATGCCCCTAGCACTTTTATGAGACTCATGAACCAAGTTCTTAGACTTTTTATTGGAAAGTTCGTGGTTGTTTATTTTGATGATATCCTTGTCTATAGCAGAACAATCGAAGAGGATCTAGTACGCTTGAGGAGAGTCTTGTCTGTTTTAGAATATAATCAGCTTTACCTGACCTTGAAGAAATGCAGTTTATTGACTAGCAAGCTACTATTATTGGGGTATGTGGTTAGTTTTGAAGGAATTCATGTGGATGAAGAAAAGGTGAAGGCAATTTGTGAATGGCCTGCCCTTAAGAATGTTAGTGAGGTTCGATCTTTCCACGGGCTAGCTCCTTTCTATAGGAGGTTCATTAGAAACTTCAGTTCAATTATGGCCCCTATCCCAGAATGCATGAAGAAGGGAAAGTTTGATTGGAATGCTGAAGCTGAGAAAAGTTTTGCTTTGATTAAGGAAAAACTTAGCACTACTCCTATCCTAGCCTTATCAGACTTTGACAAACTTTTTGAGGTTGAGTGTGATGCATGTGGAGTAGGTATTGGAGCTATTTTATCTCAAGAAGGATGATCTGTAGCTTTCTTTAGTGAGAAGTTTAACGATACAAGGAAAAGATGGAGTAACTATGATTAGGAATTTTATGCAGTTATGAGAACATTAAAATATTGGGAACATTATCTAATTCAAAGAGAGTTCATTCTTTACATTGATCATCAAGCTTTAAATTTTCTGAACAGTCAAAAGCACTTGAGTAACTATGATCAGGAATTTTATGCAGTTGTGAGAACATTGAAACATTGGGAACATTATCTGATTCAAAGAGAGTTCATTCTTTACACTAATCATCAAGCTTTAAATTTTCTGAATAGTGAAAGCACTTGAGTAATATGCATGCCAGATGGACTACTTTCTTACAAAAATTTGCTTTTGTTATTAAACATAAATCTGGAGTGACTAACAAGGTGGCAGATGCACTTAGTAGGAGGATAATATTGGTTTCTACTTTGTCCCAAGAGGTAGTTGGATTTGAAGTTTCAAAGGAGCTTTATGAGGATGATGAAGACTTCAAGGACATGTGGTTAAAGTGTATTCAGAAGCAGCCTGCTGGTGAGTTCCATATTACTGATGGTTTTCTTTTCCATGGTAACCAACTTTGTGTTCCTCACACTTCTCTTAGAGAAAAGTTTGATTTGTGATGTGCATAGTGGAGGATTAGCCGGTCACATGGGAAGGGACAAGACCATTACTAGTCTTGAAGAAAGGTTCTATTGGCTTTAGTTGAAGAAAGATGTTAGAAACTTTTTGACAAGATGCTATGTTTTTCAGATTGCTAAAGGAAGATCCCAGAATACTGATTTGTATAAGTCAATCCCTATCCCGGAAGATATTTGGGAGGACTTGTCTATGGACTTTGTCCTTGGATTACCTAGAACACAAAGGGGAGTTGATTCTATTTTTGTGTAGTTGATAGATTTTCCAAGATGGCGCATTTCATTGCATGTAAGAAGGCTGCCAATGCCTCTAATGTGGCTAGACTGTTCTTTAAAGAAGTAGTAAGATTGCATGGAATTGCTAAATCTATTACATCTGACCGAGATTTGAAGTTTCTTAGTCACTTTTGGAGAACTTTGTGGAGGATGTTTTATAATTTTTTAAACTTTAGTAGCACTACTTATCCACAAACAGATGGTTAGACTGAATTACTTAATAGGACTCTTGGAAATCTATTGAGGACTATGTGTGGAGACAAGCCTAAGCTATGAGATTTAGCTCTAGCTCAAGCTGAGTTTGCCTACAATAGTGTTGTCCATAGTGCTATTGGTAGATCATCATTTTCCTTGGTACACTTGAAAGTTCCGAAGAGTATTGTTGATCTGATAAAACTTCCAAAGTTACCAAACTTAAGTATAGCAGCTGAAAATATGGCCAAACAAGTGAAGACTGTGCAAGAGGAGATTCGAGAGAGACTTGAAAGGACTAATGCCAAATATAAAGAACAAGCCGACAAACACAGGAAGTCTAAAATTTTCCAAGAAGGTGACAAAGTGATGATTTTCTTAAGGAAAGAAAGATTACCTGTTGGAACTTACAACAAATTGAAGCCGAAAAAATATGGTTTGTATGAGATACTAAATAAAATTAGCGACAATGCTTATATTATCAATCTGCCTAAGGAGATGGGAATTTCAAAGACTTTTAATGTTGTTAATATCTATGATTTTCATGGAGAAGAAGAACTCTATCCTAATGACAACTCGAGGTTGAGTTCTTTTCAAGTGGAGGGGGCTAATAAAGGATAAACCCATAAGGATTTGTTTATATTGTCCTCGACCTATTAGGATTTGGTTACGTTGTCATATATTCATTAAGATTTGTTTCTGTTTTATTTTATTTTAATTTTCCTAATTAGGCAGGTTTTCTTGTCCGGCAAGAAAAAGAAATAAGTTAGCTTTAGAAAAGGATTTCAATCAATCCTTTTCACACTAGAATTAGGACTCTCATGTGCCACTTTAGGGGTATAAAAGGGAGGGTTAACAGATGTTTTGGGGAACCAAAAACATTGCCTTTAATAAAAGCTTCTGCAGGAAATTTTCCTTTGATAAACTATCTTTCTCTTGTTGATTAAATCCTAAGTTTTATGCTTGGATTTGGTTCAGAGATTAACATAAAATCTCTAGTTAACTACTTCTGCTGTGTCATTACATCTAATTGCGTTTGACTACATTTTCACAAATCTTGGCCCTTGACATTAACGGGAAAAAAAATACATGTCAATTTCCGTTCTATATTTTCTATCACGCCTCTACCATTTTGAAGGATAACATAAACTCTGAATACATGTTTATCAAGTGTCCTGCATATCCTTGTTCTCTGTTTTCGCCACTTAAGAAAGAATTTTTCATATTTTCCTGATTTCGTGTGATACATCTTTCTGTTGTTGTGCATGATTGAAAGGAATGATGATGTGCCGGGGTAGAATTTTGTTTGTTATATAGTACATTTTGGTAACCAAGCTGTTAATGACTTGCGACAAATTCTCACCAGGCTTTAGATTTAAAGAAGCTGCAAACACCTCTCTATGAAGAATTCTACAACACATTGAATGGAGCAGTTCCTCAGAGTGTGGTTGGAAATGTAAATCATCAAACTCTTGCTAATTCACCGAGCTTACCCCCTAAAAACAGATCACCTAAACGACTTCCAAGTAGAAGACTTTCTGCTGTTGTTGATGCTGTCAACAATGCCAGTCCTGGAAGTAATAAGAATCATCTACCAAATGAGGAAATCATCCAGAAGCGACCTTTACAGGAAATTCAGCCACCTCCAAATCGTGAATGGAAAGACTTACTTGTTGATACCCGGCAGGAAGCCATCACCCCTGTGTAAATATGCCTTAATTTCTCTTCTTACATGATCATATCTGGTGTGATCTTAAATCTAAGAACTATTGGTTTAATTCGCAGAGCAAGCTTCTCAGAGAGGCAAAGAAAATGGAAAGAAGAGCTTGATGAAGAGCTTCAGAGAAAACGAGGTAAGTTTAAATCTGGAGTAAATTGCCATCTGGCTGTCTAGAGATTGACATTGTGTCTTGCAATATTCTTATTATCACTTTTTTTTCTTTGCCTGAAACCGTAGGTAGTAGAAATCAACATCGTCTTTCTAGATGTAAGTCTTCGTGAAATAAGGGTGTTCTTTTTATTGGAGTTTTACCTATGTAAGTTAATATAAGTCATGGCGTGGGACTAGCAAAAAAGGTACTCAATGGGTAGAGGATGTTAAAAGCATAGTCCACCACCCAGAATCAATCCTGCTGGAGTTCCCACTAAACAAAAAAAAAAATCCCATCTCAAAATGTAACAATGAAACTGATAAGAAATTGTAATGGAGGAAAATGTCTGTTACATGGTTAATATGTTCTGGTTTTCATTAGTTTGAGGGTTACGATTTGGGCTGTATCAACATTTTTAAGTACTTATTGCAGAGATCATGCGGCAGGCAGGCGTAGTGGGGAAGGCTTCATCACCCAAGGATCGAATTCTAACTCGAGAGAGAGAACGATTACGGTTTGCATTTGATGGTGAATGAAATTGTGCACCTCACTCGTATTTGTCCTGCTTCTTCCTGATGAGAAATGATGCTTTTCCATTGGGATTTTAGTGTATGTATCTAATATTATATCTGGTGAATGTTGTCTAATAAGATACAGAAGCCATTTTGCCACATACAACCATGCTTCCATTGTATTATTGCCCCTTGTGTGGTCATGGCAAAAAATTGGTACAAGTCCTCGTATGATCTTTTTCTCCACCCCATTGAGGCCAGGTGAGAGGTGACAAGTTATTGCGGGATTCAAAACATAGAAGTATATATTCAAGTTCGTGCTCGAAGTGTGAATGAGTAATTACATTCAGTCATTTATTTTATGAATGAAAAATTGCAATTAGGAGTTTTGATGTTGGGATTGTGTGGGAAGTTGGAACTCCTCTAGTTATATATCTCAAAGCAGATCCCTTATTCAGGTTCCAGTTATATATCTCAAAGTCAGTCTCGTTTAGGCTTCTTGGCCGACAGGCAAAGGCCGATCTCATTTCTTGTTGATGTTTAATGGAATTCCTAACTATTTCTGAAGCCATCTCCTTTACAGATTTTCCGGTTCTAAAGCACTTGAGCTAAACTGTTCTCTCCAGGAAAAATGCAGAGACAAGAAAGCTCAGCTCTTGAACTCTGTTCCTGAATGTTTCAGGACTGCAGGTACCAAATAATTACTATGTTAAATCACTAACCTAACTTTGTATCTGCTTTTTGTGATCAATCAATCCAACTTTAATTGGTCATTTCAGAGTATATATAAATCCCCTCCAACACTAACTTTATGCTAATTTAAGAGACAAAGTCTCGTGTGATTTTGAATCAGTACATACATGCATGAAAAATGTTGTCTAAATCTCAGGACAGCGGACGCTTTTTTTTATCTTCACAAATATCTGGAGTACCGTCTTGTTACGCTGCTGGGCCATAATGTCTGTCAAGTCATTGATCATGTTTAGTGTTTAGTCAAAAAGTCTGAAAATGTTCCTGCCATGAATGTGCTTGGTTGTTTAGAGACCACCCAGGACTAGTGATGGGTTGAGCAAAATATGCCGAGATCTGTGGGAAGGAACTTAGCATCAGTAACCAGTCAAGAGAGAGGGTCTTCAAGTTCCTATGTTTGTGTTTCATGCTTAGTTCGCTACCATTTTTCTACTTGCTCGTGTTGTTTTGTGCCTTATTTTCAAGTATTGTAGACCGCGTTGTTTGACCTTTTAAAAAAAGTTATAGTATTATTTAATTATATAACTTTCTTCATTATATTTTATTAATTTTCATCTATTTTTAATTTAAAATGATGTGATATTTAAATTATTAAATTTTAATACGAACTCATTTTAAAAATATTAATAGAAATAAAATTAGCATAATATAGAAGAAAAGACATAGATGATGACCTAAAAAGTACTATAAGAAGTAAAATTAGAATTTTTAAAAAGGATAAAGACATGGCATTTTCTATTATTAAATTTTCATAATTTTTAAATTTCTCAAAAAATTCTTTACCATTTTTAATTTATCATAAAACCTTTTTTTCTTAGATTTTAGTTAGAAAATAACAACAAATTACATGCTAACATATGTAGACTAATTAAATATCATTGATACTATGATCCAAATCTTTTAAACTCAACTCAAACCAATTAAACTTAAATTAAGTTAATAATTTAAAATAATTGTAATAAATTATTAACTCAAGTCAAACTTAATTAGTTATATTTGAATTTAAGAGTTGAATTTGATCATTATTTGATTGATTCACGCATGATGCTCATGATATATGTGTTTTTGTGGCTATTGTTTACTTAAAGTTAAGAGAAGAATATTTTTTAAAAATTAATTTTTTGACATTTTAAAAATAAAAAATTAAAGTTCTAATTAATCATTTTAAAAAATAAAATTAATGGTTTTGATTTTTTATAGAATAAACTATATTTTAAATTTTAAAATTAAATAATTATAGACGTTACCATAACAAAAAAATGGAAAGATCCCACCAGGCCACGCCTACTCCTTAAATGAAACAATAATGTGAAGAGGATCAGAAACACCAAAAAAAAACCGAAGAATACGAAACTTACGAATTGAAATGATTAAAAAAAAATCTGTGGATGTCTTTAGGCTGTAATCCTGAGGCGCACTTCTCCTTGAAAGCGTGTGGTCTCTGATTTCAAACACATGTTTTCATACAAAGTTGGTGGCTAAGTCAAATTATTTTTTATATTGAAATTTTGTAAGAAATAGAAGAGAAGCTTTTCTTGTTTTTTAGTTATAAAATTAACTCATAGCATTTTCTGTCGGTGCCCTTTGAACTCTTACTTTGTGCCAATTTGCTTAGACTCAATTTGAAACGATTAAAATTATAAATGATTGATCTAAATGAATCAATTTAATAAAAATATTAAAGATATATTATTTTAATCAAATTTTGAATTATATAAATTAAATAATCGTAATTTATACTCAATCTTTCTTTTAATTATTTTTTCACTAAAGTATTTCTACAAATTTTTTATCAAATTTTCGATTTCTTTTTTATGTTTTAATATATTTTGCACAAAGAAATACAAAATCAAATACTTAAAGAAATTTATATAATTAATATAATAATTAAATTAACATTATTGGTTTTAAATAAAAATGAAGGCAATTTAGTTATATTATAAAACTTACTTTTTGTACATAATTAAAGATAAACCTTCGTTTAATTGTTTTTAAATAAAAATTAAAGAGAATTTTTAATAGAAATTATTACTTTTTGGGTCGAAAATTAAAAAAAACATAGATTCTTATAATTAAAAATTTTAATCAATAAGTAGCTATAATTTTAAATTACATAATTAATCTTTGACTCTCAAATAGTACAAACCTTTACTTTTATATATTAACATAATAGATGATTTACATAAGTATGCTCAAGCTGATGATAAGGACTTTAAGAGAGCTACACCTCAAAAGCTAGCTTATGAGAGTAGAAAGCTCAAAGTCCTTATAAATCTCACATCAATTTTGTATTTAACTAATATGGGATTCAAGTCTCATACCTTGCAATTAAATCAGACCGTAACATTCGTCCCCTCATAAGGACCAATGTTTTCATTAGTCACGGCCATGTTGGTCACGGCTGACACTTTCAGGTCACCACTCTATGGGTCACCACTATGAGATTCTTGTTGGTCACGGTCACGTTGATCACGGCTGGCACTCTCAGGCCACCACTCTAAGGCTCGGCTCTGATACCAATTGATAAGGATTTTAAGAGAGCTACACCTCAAAAGCTAGCTTATGAGAGTAGAGAGCCCAAAGTTCTTATAAATCTCACATCAATTTTGTATTTAACCAATATGGGATTCAGGTCTCATACCTTGCAATTAAATCAGACCGTAACATCTGATCATTCCGACGTTGGTGTTACCTTTTTTTATACTACACCTTTCGGGTGCCATTCTCTTCAGAGATATGTCGGGGAACTACGTCCCTAGATTTGTTTTGTAATATGTCGTGTGTTTTGTTTCTTTTTAATTAAAAAAAAAGTATAAGACCTACGATCCTGTTTAGATTTAAGATTAAAAAATAATATTATTGCATGGTGCTGTAACTTTTTCTTTCCAAAAAAAGCAACGGATCTCGGTCTTTCTTCTGTGTCGAACTACATCACTAAAGTCATATATATATATATAAGAAAATTCCTTCAGCAATCACCGAAATCAGATGGATAAGAACACAGAAAGTTATAAACTTTAGTGGTCGTAATTGATCAAAGACTCCACCAACTTTACATTCATGAACTACCCTTTTCATTCCCTTATGTCTACATCGACATCTACTTCTTATCTCATTCTCGTTCCTTTAGCCTACACATTTATGAAGAAAGTACACCTACATCTACTTCTTCTCTCATTCTTGTTCCTTTAGCCTACACATTTATGAAGAAAATTATACTCAACATGACCATTTAAGCATGTAATTAAGAAACGGACATGAGATTCAATTCTCAAATTGGTACATATGATATGGAGATGCATGCTTATTTGTAGAATATAGAGTATAGATTGTAATTTGACCTTGTTATAAGGAAATCAAGAAGGAGATTCCAATAGTAATTAGTATTGGTCGGGTCGATCGTACTAGGCCCAAACCCAGACTCAAAACGGTGTATGAGCCGATCGGCCCATCCCTCAATGTTGGCCTAATTCCGGTAGGTATTAACTATATAAATTCATTACCTCATCATGAAAAAGGTACGACTTTTAGAACTCTAGTATTCTGTATTCTTAGCCACCAAAACCTTCACAAAAAGACTAACTTGAGTATCGAAGGGGCCTACCAGCAATCAATCCCCGGTGTGCCTTATTGTTTTGCAGGTATTTCTGAGCCAAAATCAACCAATTTTATGGATCCAAGCGGCAGCGTCCAACCCCATCAAAATTAAACAGAACCAAATATATTAAAAAATAATTTTGAAGTAAATCTTTTTATAAATCA
>JANZLX010000213.1:45686340-45699593 GCA_025531955.1 Erythroxylum orinocense | reverse complement strand
AAATCAAGAAGGAGATTCCAATAGTAATTAGTATTGGTCGGGTCGGTCGTGCTAGGCCCAAGCCTAGACTCAAAACGGTGTATGGGCCAATCGGCCCATCCCTCGATGTTGGCTTAATTCCGGTAGGTATTAACTATATAAATTCATTACCTCATCATGAAAAAGGTATGACTTTCAAAATCCTAGTATTCTTTATTCCTAGCCACCAAAACCCTCACAAAAAGACTAACTTGAGTGTCGGAGGGGCCTACCGACAATCAATTCCCGGTGTGCCTTATTGTTTTGCAGATATTTTTGAGCCAAAATCAACCAATTTTATAGATCCAAGCGGCAGCGTCTAGTCCCATCAAAATCAAACAGAACCAAATATATTAAAAAATAATTTTGAAGTAAATCTTTTTATAAATCAGTTAAAAGTTTAGTTCAATTTCTTATTAGGTTCTTGGTGTCAAAGTTTGGGACTGGGGTCGTAGCTTTTGGTTCACAAAGTTGGATCCTTTTGTTGGCGACGTAATGGTTAAAGTAATTCCCACAAATTAAATTTGCACCTTTTGTTCATTTCTTTTTCATAATTAAATTCCACTATTCATATACATAATGATTCGAATTAATAATTAAAGTGACATAATTTATTAGTTTGTTGATCAATTTTATAAACTAATTAGATTTTTATAAGCAAATAATTTAACAATTTCTTTTGGTGATTAAGCTTTAAATTTTGTGATAAGTAAGAAAAATCATTCTTCAATTTCTTCAATTTCATTTAATCTTAAATTGGTATTGTAAAGAATTTTATATCGAACAAATGTGAGTGCATTCAGTCATTTATAATAGTGTGTAAACCTCCCATTTTGAGCTAACTTTTTCAATATGGTATTAAAGCTCGTTTGTCTCGATAGCTTAGGGGGCGTCCGGTTATGTTCTTTTGCCCAATATGCCTAGCAAATATCCAATCTTATTTTGGATAAAAAAGAGTGTGTCAAGAATCTTACATCGGATAAGTATGAATATATTAAGTCATTTATAATAGTATGCAAACCTCCCATTTCAAGATAGCTTTTGAAGGTAAGTTAGGCCTTTCATCATGTATGATTACAATCTAATATCGATTGAGTGTTTTAAATTTTAAATATCTTACCAGTCTAACATTTGATCCGGTTTTAAAAATTCGATCGATACTGACCAAATTATCATTAATTTCACTTGTAGCTTGAGTCCAAAACCATCTATATTCCTGAATGGCACATAGAATATTTTAAGAAAAGGGAGAAAAAAAAGATAGTGGGAAGTGTAAATTATAATATTTAATTAAATAAAGTAAACAAAAAAGAAAGCAAGCAAACCCCATTTAAAATCCTTAGCTCCCAAGAAATCCACCAAAAAGCCAATTGAAATGACAGTTTTTTAGGAAGTTGTCCTCAATTGACACTACCTAATTATTCACAAGTGCCACTTCATCATTGGCATGCTAATGGATCATCTCAATCCACATCGTTTGCTTTGCGTGGATTGCATAGCATTTGAGACACTTGACGGAAAAGAATCCCCTACATCAAACCATTGGTCCGATTTAATAATCTAATTTTTATCTATTCATTTAACAATTTAAATTAATAATTCGTAATAAATATAATAAATTTTGATTTAATTTAAATTTAATCGATTTAAATCAAATTTATAACTTATGTTTAATGGTGGTGTCGAGTTAGTAGAGTAGGAGGACATAGGGTCAAAAAAATTTGTATTCAAATCCTCCTATTTATATTTTCTCGATCTTACAGACTTACTTACGGAATATTTGATTGGCGTAATTTACAGGTTATTACGTTAATCCAAAGATTTACTCAACATACATCAAAAGAGTAGCGGTTACAGATTTCTCCGTTTAAAAAAAAGTGGTGTTAATAAAATTAAATTATGTTTACTTGTTTTATTCATTTTAACGTATTTTTTCATTAATTTCAACATAAAAAAACTTCTACAAAATAATAAATTTATTAAAATTACGAAAAAGTCTCAATCTATTAAAATAAGTGGTTCGTCTTTTTCACATGACATCAGCAAAATTAACTTCTTAATTGGAATATGATTATGTGAATTTTTTATTATTAATTAAAAAATAAAATTATCAATTAATTATTGTCTCTTACCTCATTGTTTTTATTTTTCATTTTCGATCTTTCCTATTTTCCCACGTGACTTGCATTTATCATCAAGAATAGCCTATGCTTGGTAGGTATTGACTTTATGTTTCGTTTAATATAAATAGGAAATAATTTTCGTAGATTTTTAAATACTTAATTCAATTTTATAATAATAATACAGAAAATAACAATAAATTTTATAACTTATAATTTTAATTAAAATTTTCAAAATATCAAATAAATTATGAAGTAAAATATACGAATAAGCGTATACTTATTTTAGGTTTTTGATATTCTTAATTTATTAAATAATAAAATTCATATAAAATAGATAATTTAACATAATACGATTTTTTCTAACAATTAAAACGATAAAGTTCATATTAATATTATAAAATTACGATACAAAATTATGATATTTTTTTAAATATATGTTTTCTTGTTAATTATTTATTGATTTGGTTTAGTAAATTAAAAAAATAATGTAATGAACAAGTAAACACGTGAAAAGCAAAATCAGATTTTCTGTTTCGGTTACAACAACCTATGACCGTAACTCCTTGACATTGAAGAACATTAATTTCAAGCGGTCTTTTGGGGGAATATAAATGTTGAGACAGAAAATGAAACGTGAAGTTGTGGGTTCTATTCTTCTGTGACTAAACTAGTCTTCGCATCACATGAACTTGTTGGTTGTGACACACGACATACCAAAGAACAGCTTGACCAAGCATGATTCGGTTAATTTATTTTATTTATGATTTGTTATAATTATGAAATTAATTGTTTATTATGTAAGATTTTCACAAAATTATTTAAAAATACATTCGAAAAGATACATGTAAATTTTTTATTAAATAAAAAATTAAAACTAACTCTTACTCTTATTAACTAAATTCATAATTACTTTCTTTCCAATAATTATTAGATAACAAGAAGTAAGAATGCAATTATCATATAAAAAAGCTGTTAAATAATAATAACCAGCCATGATTTATTTAGGGGGTGCTTGGTTCACAGAAGATAATAAGAATAAGAATAGGAATGAATATAATAAGGAATGAGAATAGAGTATAGTTAACAATGAATCTCATTTCTTTAGTAATTCACAGGAATGAAATATTGCTAAAAATAGGGAATGAAAGTGTTACCCCTGTTAATACCAAACACGAGTTTTCATTTTATACCTATATATTTCTCTCTATTACCTCCAAACAAGCACCCCCTTAGAGTATATAATTATTAAATTATTAGGTAATAGATATGTGAAAATAATTACTTTAAATTCTCTTATTAAAAAAAAGAAAACGTTAAAACTTAATTTGTGCTTAAGTTTAATATTGATAGCAAAAAAAAAAGGAAAAAGAAAAGACTATATTCTATTTTTATTAAAACTTTATTATTTTTTGAGAAATCTTTTTTGAGTGGCACCTTTTGCTTTGCCTTTTCTGGTGTAATTGATTTGAGTCAAATTTGGATATGCTGGCAGGCAACGCTTTCCATGTGTGTGGGAAAGATGGCTTCTTTCAATATCAAGATCTCGTCAGGCTGTTGTTGTACGGATGCATACTGTGCCACAAACTCCTGTTTACTTCTCTCCAAACTCCAAAGAGATAAGAATTGGGGGCGGTGGAAAGGAAAGCTGCTTAAGGATTGGCAAGGACGCGATTACCTGTTTGTGAATGAGATTAGATTATATTGGCAATCATTACATCAATGTATGCATAACCTGAATTTGGCAATTTTAAGATTAAAGTTCGGTGCGAAGCTTTGTCTTTGAGAAAGGATATATTCAATTTAAGTAGGGATTAATTTAAGTATAAATAATTTAAAAATAATTTTTTTATAGTTGAGGCCTGTTTAAAATATCTAGTGAGCAATATATATATATATATATATATGTATAACCTAAATTAAAACAGGGTGATTTCATTTAATTAGCAAGATGTAATTTTAATAAAATCGGATCTGACTCTTTTTAATTAATTTTTTCAATTTAATAAATTTTTGTTAAAATTGAACAATTTATTAATTTATTTGTCAATTTTGTAAATTAATTAATTTTTATTTTACAATCTCTTTTTTAATCAAATTTTAAATTTTTAGATAAGGATAATTTTTAATTTAATTTTAAATTATTTCATTTTATTTAATCTTTACCTGATTTTATAACAACTAAATATTAATTGAATCTTTTCAAGCTAATTTTAAAAACATTGATTAAATCGATATTATTTAAAAACAGAAGTCAGGAGAGGCAACAAACAGAAAATTGCCAAATTGGAGAAAATTGGAAAAAATAAATATTAAGTTAGGTTCTTTTTTTAATATTAATTAAATTAATATCTAACATATAAAATTGTGTATATTTAGTATTCACTTAGAATTTATAACATCTTACGTCAAGTTATTTTTTAAAAAAATTGAAAATTGAAAATTTTATTTTTTAAAAATTCGTAACAAAATTATAAAATTTATTAAAGTTTAAGATTTTTTATATTAAATATTTTTAATACTACTTTTGTTTAGTTTTAAATTAGTGATTTGTCGAAAAAAATTTATTTAAATAACCCATTTTTATATTTTATATTTAATTACGCATAAAAGCATAATCTCTCGGAATAAAGTTCCTATACGTAATGAAATAGTTTGCTGTTGGGGCACTAAACTCGATTTACAAATTTATAAATTCCAATTTCATAGTGTAAAATTAATTCCTTCGTAATTAAAAACTAAACTAAAAAGTTAACATAATAATTAATTTTAATTTTATTATGTTAATATTAATTATTATGTTAACTTTTTTTAGTTTAGTTTTTAATTACCGACCGATTTTTTGGTTTGATTTATTTTAATAATTCTTATTATTAAAAACTAACCAGCTTATTAATTATGAGGTTGTTTTTATAAATTAATTAATTTTTTATGAATTAAAATTATTAAATAATTTTTTAACAATATATTTTTTCAATTAAATTTTAAACTTTTTATTAAATAAAAATACTCTTCTTTAATCATATTTTAAAATTAATTTTATTCAACCTTTCATCAATTTTATTATAATCTAATAAAAAATCAGCCTTTTAAATTTTAAAACTCTTTTCAATTTTTAAGCCATTGTTTTAAACAATAATCAAGTAAACCAAACGCTTGTTTCAATCTACTCTTGGTGTCTGAACGTGAACATACTTTTGAGGCTAGAGAGAGAAACAGATCTATAACTAACGATAATAACTACCAACCAACAAGCTTGGATTTGCTTAACAATGGAGTTCATCATGAGAAACAGGACAATGAGAACAAGAAAAGGCTTAAATTCGTCATGAAGAACAGAAAGAGAAAGGAACAATCTCAAAACATCTAATTTTGATTTTAATGGCTATAGAGGTTTGGTCAGACATCCAAAATTAATCTTTTTTTTTAAGTAGCCACCCAAAAAGCTTCCAAATTTATCAATGGTTTCTTCTCTATCTGCCCTTCTTCTTTGCACCTGAAGTTTAGTGTTTGGTAATCCTCCATTCCCGTTTCATTTTCATCCGTCTCCTCTTCGTAACAGCCACAATCTTCTTGTTGGAACTCGTCATCAATCATGTCGTTCTCAATCTCGACCACGTTCTTGTCGTCGCCTTCACTAATCAGTTCATTTTCTTCCGTGGAGGCCACGCTTTTAGAAACAGGGTCTTTGACAAAGCGTAGTAGAAGGCGGCCATGGCTTCTTTCAGCTTGAAAACAAGAGCTCATCGATGGGGACTTGACGGCTTTAATTACCAATCTTCCACCTTCACGGTAGGGCCTCATTTGTAGAGATTTCGATCCAGTCATCGTCGTCAATGGTGGTGGGAATCTACGAGAATTTGCTTTCTTAGTTTCCAAGCATCGACGAGACCTCTGTTGCTCTCTCGGTGTAGAAGAACTTTCTACTTTCGACAACGAGAAAATGTTGTCGTCTCTGATGTCCGTTCCAGTTTCACTTCCTAGATTCTCAGTGCATAGTTCCAAGCTCTTCTCGCTAAGCTTTGACGAAGATCGCTTAACCAGTGGATGGACATAGACTGTTTCTTTGTCTGATGGTTGTTTGGTGTCGGGCAAAGATTGGAGGAAGCTCCATCCACCAAAATCAGGTTTTGGTGATACATGTTCAACCTTCTGGTTAATCTCCTCATGGTGACATTTCTCTTCGAGTTCTCTGAGAGTATCGGAATCTGCAAAACAAGGCTTTAAAGCGAATTCAAGGGATTGAGAAAAGTGGGGTTTTGGTGGTGACAATCTAAGCCTCAGTGTCCTTGACTCGACAAGCTGAGAGTCCAGGCATGATTGCAAACCTTGGCAAACAACTGTTGCCATTTTATGATAAATCTGGTGTTTTTACAGTTAAAAAAGGGACCAAAACAAAAACCTGCAAAAAGGTACTCACTTGAGCAGAGCAAAAGCACAGGAGAAACAGAGTAAAACTGAACGGGACTCTTCTTGGAGGAGAAAGGGTGAGAAAGAGAGCTTGTGTACGAGGGATTAGGGAATGCTGTGGGGGTGTGAATTTATAGGCTCCTACAGTGAGAAGGGAACAGGGCCTTGCTTTTTTTTACGCCACTTGAAGTACACAAGTATTAAAACTGCAAAAGGAGAACAAAGAAACAGAGTAAAGCAGACAATTAACTAGAATAATGCTAGAGAATAGAGATATATAAACATCCACTATAGTTTTTTTATAATTTTCTTAAATTATTAATTTAAATTTAAATTAATTAGTTCATGTTAAATTTAAAAATTGAATTAAATTATTATATGATATATTAGTAATATTTAATTAGTTCATATAATTATTATTTCATTATTTTTTGATAAAATAGAAAATTACAAATTAGAGCGGAGCAAAGATTTCAGATATATCTTTGAAAGGATAAGATGACATTTTATGGGTGGATTTATAAAATAGATAACTCATACATTAAAAAGACTTGTATAATTGGCCAATTAGTCAGTACATCTGTTACTTTCTTAATAAATATGTCGATAAGCAACGGTCCAATTTTTTGTGAATAGTTTCATTGTTAACCGAAATCTGTAAAAGAAACAGAGTACGGGGACAAATAGAGGGTGTTAACAGCAAATGGTCCAGGATTTTACCATCTTTCCTATTCCCTTCCAAAAGAAAGGCAACAAAAAGTGAGGGAACAAAAGGATCCTCTCAAATATTTCCAGATACTTTGATGGTGACATCTTTTTATTATGGCGAAAAACAGGGGAAAGAGAAAATCCATTGTTGCTTTGCACTGAGAAGTCAAATACTTCGTTGACAGCTCTACCCAAGGAATCACAATTGAAAGATAGGAGGAAGAAAGATACCATCTGCCCACGACCTTTGAATTTTCAATTAGGGTGGTGTTAATGTTATTACACAAATCCACCGTCGATCATGCCGACCATCAACTTCAATTGAAGCATCAGACTCACAAATTAGACTTGTCAAAAAGATATTAAAAATAAAAATAAATAAATAAGTTTTTATTTATAAAAACTTATAAATTTATAATTAATTAATTTTTAATAACAAAAATTATTAAAATAAATTCAATTAAAGAGTTAAAAATTGAACTAAAAAATAATTAGTTCAATGTCAAAAATAATATTCCAATTCTGATTTAGACTTTTTCAATTTTACCTGTATATTTATATGAGTTTTATACAAATATATGGATGAGAACAGAAGATAAGAGAAGGTTTCGTCGCAGTGATAACGAGACGCTGATGCTGAAAATACCAGTGTTTGGTTGTCAGTGGGAGGCAGTACATGTTTGTTGGGTCAATGATTTTGTTTCAGAGAGAGCCGGAAGAGTTGGACCAAACTAGCTTGACTCCTTAAGCCCCGCACCCCACCATGGATTTGATGGAATATATACCCTCGCGTGTTCTTCACTCGCCATCATTGCTAGTATGTACACATTTTGACTTTTTATAAATTAAAATATGTAATTATAAATATATTTCTATATAAATAAAATATAATTAATATTTACTAAGTTATTAAATAATTAATATTAATATTTTTATATAATATGTAATTTTTATATAACTAAATGTCCCAAGGCATTTTTTTTTTGAATTTCTTTTTTTAATAATGGTAATATTTATATTACTTTTTTTTGTGAATGTGCCTTAAAGTAAGGTTGCAACTTGTAATATGCTGAATAGGAGTGTGAATCTCAATTTCAACTTGATCTTATCCAAATGTGGGCTTCGTCTTAATTAAATTTAAATTAATTCACTTCAAATTTTAAAATATATTTATTTTTTTTAATTTTAAGTAAATTTTAAGAGTAAATAATAATTTATTAAAGATATCAATAATTCAAAATTTTAATTCAATTGATGGATAATAAAATTAGAGAAGCCGAATATTTTATGTGGTTGCGAAATTAGTGTGATTAAATTAATTGGAGTTTGGTTGGTGTTAACATCATTCGTGTCAGTGACCCGAAACCGGATGCTACATGCATCACCAAGCTGTACGGACTAGTAATGAAGACGTGTTAAAAGTGGGTTGATAAAGAAAGAACTGATCCTCCACTGTTGCTTCCTTTCGTTTGTCGGCTGGGTGCTAACCTAGGTAGGACCCTCCCCCCTACTAATTAAATAATATAGTTCTTAAATCGGTCTTAATTAATTAAATTAAATAATTTATAAGATAAGAACACTTTTTAAATTAATTTTTTAAAAATTTTAAAATAATAATGAATATGTGTTAGATAAATAACATATGTCAACTAATTAAATATTATTAACGTAATAATTCAACTCAACCCTTAAATTCGACTTAAATTAATAATGATATAATTGATTTAAGTCGAGTTTAATTGATTCAGACTGAATTTAATAATTGAATTGCATTGTTATATTGCTAATATTTGATTGGTAATCTCGGTTTCGAGTCTTCAGAATGAAGCCGCACTTGTGAAGGAGAACTTTGCCGCCTATATGGTCCAACCTAGCTCGAATCTGGATTAGTCGATTGCCCGTGTGACATCAGATACCGGGTGGTTTAATCGAAAATATTTGATTGGTAAATATGGGTTATTCATATCACATATGTTTCACATTTATTTTCTAAAAACTTTTGAAAACTTCAAAATTAAGACCTTTTTTTTTATTTAATCCTTTAAATTTACAAGTTGGTACTAGAACTCACTTCCCCCACGTGAGGGTCTTGTACTCTTGTGCCTGAAGCTTCCAAGTCTGGGAATGAGCATCACCGACGGTCACCACTTATAGTAAAAGGTGCAACTGAACAGAACAAGAACAGCTGATCAAACATCACAACTTGTAAAATAAACTTTCACATGTTGCCTTTCTGTGATTACACATTTGTCATACTATATAGTATGATCAAGTACACTCCTGCTTTTCTTTCTGTTTTCTTATGTAAGTTTAACACAAAAGGTCTGGTTAGGACAAGAAGTTCGTAAAATATCACATATCAAAAGTACACACAAACTCTGAGAATTCACAGATTCGTTGTTCCAACCTAAGTGGAGATATCCCCATGTTAGGATGATGCAAAGGTGACTATGAACAGAACACTATTCCATAGTTTAGAGTCCTCGTGAAGTAATGATGCAATGAACTAACATTTCTACTTTATACTGTCGAAATTATATGAATTATCTAATTCACGGTCTTTTGTTTTTTAACATAAGCTCGAACAGCTTATTACCTTCATTTGATATTTATTAATTATTTCTGTATAATAATTGATTATCAAGCATGAGAGAGATATTTATGGAACATGACAGAGAGAAACAAAAACAACAAACATATAGTGAGTGAGTGCCAACACAACTTCAATTTAAGAATATTATATAATTAGAACATCACAAAGTCAAAAACACGTAATCCCTTTTGGAGCTTGATGATATAAACTCCATTTTGTTTGGTTACTGGGGGAAAAAAGTTTGCAATGGCCAACCAAGAAAACAAGTACCAAGCATGAACACCATTTGAGTTTCTGGTTTCTGAATCAGAAAGAGCCCTAATGATCTTCTTTTACATGTTCCTTCCACTGCCCTATAACCTACGAATCGAAACCTAGATAAAACATGTCATGTGGTCCTAATAAGCCTAGAGAATCATTTAGCCAAATACGGAAACTTATTAACCTTTGGTAAGCTCTAAACGGGCATGCTTTGCTTCTTTTGTTTTTCCCAAATCTTTTATTTCTTTCCTAGTACAGAAAAGCTTTCCTTTTATGCCAACCGAGGGAGAGAGACAGACAGAGATCGCATGAAACTTAGCATCGGAGAACCTGGCTATTGCTGCTTTAGCTTCTTTAAACCCTAATGATCAAACTCGAGGCTCTGAAGAGAGAAACAGCAAAAGCTTCTTTGCATCAGAATCCATTAATCGAGGTTTAATAATGGAGAATCTTTAACTGAATGCGTCATGTTGTTTTGGCTCACTAAAGTTAGCCATTTGTTTTTTAATATACATATTAAAACAAGGCTTTGTGTTACAGAAAGACATGAGAATCCAGATAGTGGCTGCCACAAACACTATAAACAAACCTCTCTTGGCACCTTTTTGACCATGTTAGTGCATGCCAATTCCATCTTTTCGATTTATCTTTTCGATTTCTATATATAAATTTAATTAGAGCACTAATCTTAGAAACAGTGAAAAACACTAAAAAGCACGCCGACGTAATCCATGCAAACTTGTCATGCAATTATAGGTACATTCAAATGTGATATCTAAAATAAGGGATAATAAATTAAATAATGCTTAATTTTTTAATTTTTTATTTAGTGTCAAAATTTTAAGATTTTTAATTAAGTGACTAAACAATAATAAAAAGAACAACAACAACATCACAATAGATATTTTATTTCTGAAAAAAGCTTAAAAGTAAATAAATAAACTAACAATAAAGAGAACAAATAAATAAATAAGACAACCAGGTAATTGAAAAGGAGAAAAAGAAAAAAAAATACTTAACTGAACTATCTATAGGGAGATTATTACAGATAAAAGTGTTAAATTTAATTACTAATTTATTTAAATCAGGTTAATTAAAAAAATAATATTTTGATCTAATTTGTACAAATTTTATAAGGTTAGTCCCAAAATTGAAAATTTTAGAAAATTTGAGACTAAATTAAAAATTGTAAAAGATTATATACAAATTATGTAATCCATAATTTGTAATTAATTAAATACCTTTTACATATTTTATTTACTTAAATAATCATTGAGAAGATAAGAGTAATTATTATTAACACTAAAGTCCAGTTTTTAGGACAACGATGGCCAAACCCACCTCACAAACATCATAATCAGAATTACTTGAACATTTCTTTTTATATTAATTTAATTTATTTAAAATGTATAATTTATTTAATATGTATCTAAAAATAAACATTATTTTATAATTGAGTTGACTCCAAGTGACAAGATTTTTTTTTTCTCTAGGTGATTACGTTTGAATTTCAGTAAGAAACCAACCAAGTTATATATGCCTTTTGAGCTAATAAGTCACAGCACAAGTTGCCATTGTGTATAACTTTTGTTAAAATAGCATGATTATCCACTTTATCTTCTCCATCATTTAATATGAAATATGAAAAAGTAATAATGCGTAAGCTTCAATTACATCGTGTGAACCAATCAACGATTGATGCATCACTAATGAGAACAGCTTATCTGTTTTGGTTAATCAGTTTTATTAAATCTTATTCACATATTCTCTCGTATTTAAAATAGAAGTCATTTTAGAGAAATACATACTTATTAAGAAAGTTAATAAAATATTTGATATATTTTTATTAATTGTATGTTGAAGTGCCTTGAAAATATAATCTGTGTAACTTGGGTAATTACGATTTGAGAGAAATTAAAGGGTAATTTTAGAAGTAAAATTATAAATATGCATGAAAAGTCACAAATGACACTTATTTTGAATAATTAAAATCCTTCTAATTAAAAGTATAATTAGATTACTAAAAGTGTAATTTGATCTGCACATTTTAATTTTCCAGGATTACTAATTATAAAGATAATTATTTTGATTTAGTTCTTTAATTTTTATTAAAAATTTAATTTAACACTAATCTTTAATTTTCACCAAATAAAATCTAAATTATAATTACATATACTCCTTAAATCCTACACATGTATCATAAAATTTGCAAAACTTTATGTAACATAGTTTTTTTAAAAAATAAGGTTTAAAGGATATGCCTAATTAATATAATTAAACCATGTACTTGCAAATTTATAGATTAAAGGATATGTTTAAGTTTAATTTATTAAATTAAAATTAAAAAATTTAAGCTTTTCTTCTTATTTTCTGGTAATATATTAATAATATTTCGTTTGATATTCTAAAACAAAAGAACCCCAATAATACGTGGTCTCGTTACACAAATGTCAGGCCCGTGTAATTGAGGCCTATGAACTTGTGGGCATGAAACAGAAAAGCCTAATAACTTAGTATGTATAAATATAAGGTATCTTCACTTCTAATGGCAAGCTTTCGTATCACTAAACTGAGAAATAATCTCTGACCTAATTTTTGTCTTAATATAAAAATTATTATTATAAAAATTAAATCGATTTTTCAGCTCAAATTTTAACTTTTTGGTTCTATTTAATTTATTAATTTTTTATGTTAAAAACTGATTAATTCATTAATTAATTGATCAGTTTTTGTAAACTAATCGATTTTACAAACCAAAATAAACCGATTAAGTTTTATTTAATAGTCTGTTTTTAATTAATCTTTAAACTTTTTATGTCTTCTTCAATTATGATTTAAATTTTATTTAATTTTAACTAATTTTATAATTATAAAATATCAATTAAATCTTTTATATCTTAAACTTTTTGTCTTACTGAATATACACACACACACATATCTATATATATGGTATCTTATCTTCTAATGGCAATCTTTCGTATCACTACAATGAGAAATAATCTTTTTTGACCTAATTTTTCTCTTACTATAAAAATCATTATTTTAAAAATCAAATCGGTTCTTTCAGCTTGATTTTTAATTTTTGGGTTCTATTTAATTTATTAATTTTTATTATTAAAAATTGATTAATTTATTAATTAATT
>JANZLX010000213.1:45673197-45685161 GCA_025531955.1 Erythroxylum orinocense | reverse complement strand
ATATAAAAATTATTATTATAAAAATTAAATCGGTTTTTCAGGTTAAATTTTAACTTTTCGGTTCTATTTAATTTATTAATATTTGTTGTTAAAATTGATTAATTTACTAGTTAATTGATTAGTTTTTGTAAACTAGTTGATTTTACAAACTAAAATAAACCAATTAATTTTTATTTAATAACCTATTTTTAACTAATCTTTAAACTTTTTATTTCTTCTTCAATTATGATTTAAATTTTTAAATTTTATTTAATTTTAACTAATTTTATGATTATAAAACATCAGTTATATATATATATATTTTACATTAAAACCATCACGAAACAACATAGAAGCATATAAAAGAGGCAAAAACTAATACCCAAGTCAATAGGCTTTACCCCATACACCCGGACCTAGACTTCCTCTAAATTACTCCTAGACGAAGCGATATCAGAACCAATAACAGAAGAAAGAAAACTTGGCAGCGAAAGCCAAGTAAAACGATCTGCATACAATAGAAATACCTTTGTTAGAGAATGAGCGGCTCTATTAGCAGTTCGAGGCGTCCATATGAAGGACAACTGCTGGAATTGAGTCTTAAACTCTTGGCAGTTAGAAAGCACTAAATCAACTTCGGAAAATTTAGAGGAGTTAGAATTGAGACCCTCAATAACTTCTAAACAATCGGATTCTAGCAAAATATTATCCAAATTACGTTGTTTAAGCCATGATAAAGCCTCTCTAATTGACAAGGATTCCGCAAATGTGGCATTGGTACAAGATGGAAGGTGACCCGAAAACGCCATCATAAAAGCGCCATGATGATCGCGAAGGATAACTCCAAAACCTGATTGATGTCGTTTTTTATATCTTAAACTTTCTGTTTTACCGATATATATATATAAGGTATCTTCCCTTCTAATGGCAATCTTTCATGTCACTACAATGAGAAATAATCTTTGACCTAATTTTTTTCTTAATATAAAAATCATTATTTTAAAAATCAAATCGATTTTTTCAGCTTAATTTTTAATTTTTCGATTCTATGTAATTTATTAATTTTTACTATTAAAAACTGATTAATTAATTAATTAATTAATTAGTCTTCGTAAACTAATTGATTTTATAAATTAAAATAAACCGATTAATTTTTATTTAATAGTTTCTTTTTAATTAAACTTTAAATTATTTAGGCTACTTTATTCATGTTTTAAATTTTAAACTTTTATTTAATTTTAACTGATTTATAATTATAAAATAATGGTTAAATCTTTCATACTTGTTGTTTTACCGGTTATATGTATGTATGTATATATATATATATATATATGCCTTATTTCTACATTGTGATAATAATTATAAAGAAAATAAAGGGAGTAAGAAAGTACAGTCAAGGGGAGAGAGACGCGAGGGTGGGTATGAAAAGAAAATGCAATGTGCGACCATTTCAAAGCCAAGTTATCGCGAGGTAGTGGAAAGAGAGACAAGAGAGCAA
Organism: Erythroxylum orinocense; assembly: GCA_025531955.1. Classification (NCBI taxonomy): domain Eukaryota; kingdom Viridiplantae; phylum Streptophyta; class Magnoliopsida; order Malpighiales; family Erythroxylaceae; genus Erythroxylum; species Erythroxylum orinocense. The sequence continues at coordinate 45,683,684 of JANZLX010000213.1, read as the reverse complement.
TTGACGAGACGATGATGATGGAGAGTGTAGAGAACATTATGGGTGTGAGTGTGGGCGTCCTCGTTCTCCTCCTCCTCCTCCTCCTCCTTATGTTGTTTCTCATCCTCATCCTCTTCCTCCTTGCCTGTAAGCCATGGCGATTCTTCTCCTCCTCTTCCTTTTCCCTCCTCTCGTTCTTCCGTTCTCGCTCCAATAGGGTATTACACTCTTCCCTCTTATTCCATCAATCAAATTTCAAAGAGAAAAGAAAGAATTTCTTGTTCTTGTCAATGTTATTGTGATTCGACAACGTAGTTTAGTATATGTAATTGAGGTTTTTACTTTTGTTTTTGGGTAAGTTCGATTTGATCTTCGAGTGCTTTCTTGTCGGATAATCGCTGTTTCTGTTTAGTTTCATTCAGGATTCTTTAATTAACAATTATACATAAATAAGAGTAATCAATGATGCAAGTAAAACGGGTTGACGTTTCCTGATGTTGGAGATTTGATCTTGTATTATTTTCTGGGATGATGTTAAGGTTGTCGAATTGTTTAGAACTGAGGGGGTTTAATTGATTGATCTTCGCACTTATTTGTTGGTTTGGTTGTCTGATAAGAATCGGTACTTGCCTTACTACATTATCCTTGTAGGACACAAATTGCTTTGTTAATTTAATATAAGCAACACAGATTAACAAAATGTGTGGAAGTTGCTGGATGTGGAAGTTGCTGGATGAGTGGCTGTAGGAACATTTACTAAATGTCGTGACTAGGAACATTTACTAAAGTTAATTACGTCGTGCCAGATTTCTGCTATTATTATAACAACCAACGTGTCGGATATATCCTGCTGTGGTTGTTGTCTGTGTGACTATGCAAGAGCCTGATATAGTAACAAATTTAGACGATGAATATAACATGGCGTGATACGTATATTACATGTATGCATATGTATACCTGATGGAAGTACAATAGGCGGGGTTTCATTTTAAAGTCAGACTTGCATTCATCATAAAAGTGTACATTTCTATTTGATTATTGTTTATACTAAGGTTGTTCAAAGTCTCTTGTTTAAGGTGTCTACCTTAACTGAAAGTGCTTCATGTTGTCGATGTTGTTAGGCTTATTAGTACTAAATTGATTTTGTTAAGAACTGATAAAATCTCATTTTTAAGGTTGGTGACTTAGAACGGCCTCTTGTTTCTGATGTTCAAACTTCTGATGAGAACACTGAACTCGTGAGAAGTTATGATCTAGAGGGTGCATGTAATCAGAATGAAGGCCTTTTGCGTTCACCCAGAACACAGGGACGTGTTTTTAAACAGAGGATCCAGGCTTCAGCACCCCATCGGACTCCTGGTATTATATTTGAAGTCGAGAATATTTGTTTACATAATAATCACATCCCACTATACGTCAATAATCTCAGAAATGAATTTATACTTTTTTCTTTCAGATGATAGTGTGATTTTAGATCTAGTTTCAGATTCCACAGAAGACATATCAGTTGGCCAAACCCTCAAAGCCTCATGGCTAACAGAGCGATTAGCTGAGGTGCAAGCAATTAAACAAGAAGATCAAAGCCCTAGCCTAAAGTATGGTATAGAAAATGAAGCATTTGGAGATTATGTGCCCAAGGTTATCGCTGATCGAAGTAATTGTCTTATCCCACTTCTGGCAAGATATTAGTTATTGATATCTACTGTTGTTTCCCTTAATATAAAAACATGTTACCATATTATTCATTTAGAAGTGCAGGCAGCTGCCTCTCTCTTGAGGTCATATCTGGCCCTTGTCGTGGGCTTCACTGTACTGTGCAGTCAACAAGTGCTTCAAGGCTTCCACTGACTCTTGGAAGGGTTTCTAGTGACTTGGTATTAAAGGATTCAGAGGTTTCAGGGAAGCATGCGATGATTAACTGGAATGTGGATGTAACCACTAGATAACTTTACAACCTTGATTTCAGTGAATGATTTCTACTTTTTGCGTGATGCATAGATTATTCAAAAATAGTATTTTGCTTTCAGAGAAAGAAGTGGGAGCTGCTAGACATGGGTAGCCTTAACGGAACACTCTTGAATGAGAGGCCTATCAACCATCCTGATTCTGGAAGTAGACATTGGGGTGACCCGGTTGAGATTTCTAACGGAGACATAGTAACACTGGGCACAACCTCCAATATATATGTAAGTCAATCTATTTTGACTTGTGCCTCAGTGTGTATTGTTCTAGAGAGATCTGTTCTTTCTAGTTCAGTAATTGATATATGTACAGCTGTTTCTATTTCTTTCTTTGCACATTTGACTAATAGTATCATAGTTAACATAATATCTTTGGGCAAGAGCTTATTACCTTTTTCTGGTTTTGATTAAGATTGCATATTGTTTAATAAATGTGTTTGTTTTTTCTTTCTGTTGGTTAGGTGAGTATTACTTCTGAATCTGAGATCAAGACCCAGATCCCTTTCAGTGTAGGTATGGCATCAGATCCTATGGCTTTGCGCCGAGGAGGAAAGAAGCTTCCTATGGAAGATGTGTGCTATTTTCATTGGCCGCTTCCTAGTGTTGAACAGGTTACTTTCAGATTTTGGCCTACAAGCAAGAGATGTAGTCTTGAGAAAGCTAACACCTTAATCCTGCTTTGCAGTTTGGTCTTTTTGGTATTTGTGATGGACACGGTGGTGTATCTGCAGCCAATTCTGCTAGCAAGTTAGTAATTCTCATTTACTTATTATTGTGTGATATTGCTGTGAAATTAGGAATCTTATTTTGTGCTATTCACTTCTGAGTGAAAGCTTTTGACTGCTCAAGTGTTGTCAATCCATTTAGAAGAAGAAAAATTTCCCCCTCAGAAAAGCAATTAGTTATTGTGCCTTTTTTTTTTTTTTGGCTGTCTTAGAATGTTAGTCCTCAAGTAAAGCACTTTCCTGTCTGGGTCATGCCCTGCAACTTTTTTCTATCCTCTTTTTCGGTCCAAAGGATTGAGATACTGAGGTTACATGTACATCATTTATTTACATGCTTGTATATATATTTTGTTCAGGTTGCTCCCTGAGAAGATAACTAGCATTTTGTCAGATTCCACTGTGAGGGAGAGGGTATTATCACAGTGTGATGCATCAGATGTTCTTAGAGTCGCATTCTCTCAAACAGAAGCTTCCATGGATAACCATTATGAGGTTTTTACCGAACTTTCCTTCTTGTGTCACATATGTCTGTTTCATTTACATTTTTTTGTATTTATTAAGGCAATCTGTATAATGTGTATTCATGTATCTGGATGCTTAGGAGGATTACTCTTGTTTTTAAGCAATAAGATGGATGAGTTTAGTTAAGAGGAGCAGAGAGGAAGAAAGCAAGTAGTAACTGAATGTTATACCTGAAATATTGGATGTTGAAAATGTATATTAATCTTATATCTTTACAACATGGATTTGTCAAAATCTGACTAGGTGTTTTTGTATATCTAACTCTTGGTGCAGGGTTGTACAGCTACAGTTCTTCTCATCTGGACAGATGGTAATAGAAGTTTCTTTGCGCAATGTGCAAATTTAGGTGACTCGGCATGCATCATTAAGTACGTTTTCTCATTTTTCCTCTGAATTTGATTGTTAAAACTGTTACAGAAATTTTTCTTTCGAATGGCCCTTGTCAACAAACATACTGGACATTCATGCTCCTTGGCTATGAGCTAAAGAAGTTATTTATGCACAGATACCCTTTGTTAATGTTGGCACTGTAATGATTCATAATTTGCATGAGATCGCCTTTTTTTTTCTTCATAAAATTGGTTTTGACAGCATAATTGATGACACATTTCACTGTTGAAAAGTTACATCAAAATTTTGTATTCACTCATTAAAACCAAATATTATTAACTACTTACATTTGTTATTTTTCTAATATGTTTATTCAGTACTTAATAAATTCTGGGAACCAATAAATAACTTTATTTGTAAATGTAAAAGTTTTGAACAGACTTAACACATGATGGATAATACAACATATCAGTTGCATACTTGTAATCTTCGGTTGGACTTTGACGGTTGAACCATGATTATTGAATAGTTACCTTGACTGGTTGAATACCCTCATTTTATTCTTAAACATTGCAAATCCAGTGTATTTTTACACTGTTATCTCTACTTCAATTTCCTAAATTCTATCTATAATTTTGCACCTCTAGTGTAAAGATAGATGTGATTGATGTTAATTATCAAAATGAGAAAGAACTTATTCACTTTCAGTAGCTTTATGTTATAATTATGGTTATATATGATATTTCAGTGTTCATGGGAAGCAGATTAAGATGACTGAGGACCACAGAATAACTAGTTATTCCGAAAGACTTAGAATAAATGAAATGGGAGAGCCATTGAAAGATGGTGAAACACGTCTTTGCGGTAAGGGATGAATGAATTTGTCCCAAGAGTTGATAAGTTGAAACTGACCTTCAGTCACCTTTCCTGGTTCAGGCTTGAACCTTGCTCGGATGCTTGGAGACAAATTTCTGAAGCAACAGGAGCCCCGCTTCAGTTCAGAGCCCTACATAAGCCATCCTGTTCATATTAGCCAAGCAAGTGTTGCTTTTGCACTATTGGCCAGGTTATATTCTTTTTGCTTAATACCCCTCATATTATCTTATAACTCAGACTAATTAATTCGGTATTATCTCATCCACTTTGATTGCTCGTGCCCCTGAGCATAAAAATTTTTGTTGCTTTACCTGAATTAAGTCTCAAAGTACTCACTCTGGGTAACTTTCTTGTATATGAAATGAATATATTGCAAGTTTTAAATGTTTGATTGTCCAAAAATTTGCAGTGATGGCTTTTGGGATGTTATTAGTATTAGAACGGCCATTCAACTTGTCAATCAGGTAAATCTTGCTTTTTCATTTTTATAATATATACGATCCTAGTTCACATAATTTTGCTTTTTGTTTTCTCTCAATCTTTTGGAATGTAGTTGGTTCTGACAAATTGTTCATTAACACAGACAAGGGAGAGATATTCAGGAGATGGGGAGAATAATCCAGCTGATAAGGTTGCTAACTTTTTGTTGAGTGAGGCAAAAAATTTGCGAACAAAGGATAACACCTCCATAATTTTCTTGGATTTTGACCCGTCGAGAAAATCTCTTAGATTTGATTCTTAGTTTATATATATATATATATATATAAGAAAGTTTTACAAAAGTTAGTGTAAATTCGCTTTTCTTTTTCTTCAAATTTTCTCACACTTTAATTTTTCATTTGTTGCTGGCAAAAATCTTCTGCTTGCTTACTAATGATTACCAAAATAGATGCAAATATCATCATATACTGTAAAATGGACCGTAGTGACTGACTTTAAACCTTTTGGTTTAAGTCTGGTTTTAAAAACATTGAAAGGTTAAAATGGTGTTATTTTAAATATGGTCTTCGTAATTATCATCGCACCCAATTTGAAATAAAGTAAATTAGTGCACTAATAGATAAGAATAATGTTATAAAATTAGTATTACTTTAATTTTCCTTTTCATTTCATCGTTTTATGATATGATATAAGAAATTAGTTCAAGTTATTTCAATTTAAGTTAATCAAGTTTTGAACCAAAATTTTCAAAATTTGAATAGTCAATTAATTGAATTGGCTTGAACAAAATTTTGATCCGACCCGAGTTAGACTAAACCATTTGCTAAGGTGAAGGATCTGGCAGATTAATACAGAGATGACAATTGGATTCCGGCATAGTTATGTTCATGTTTGCCAAGGTTACCGGACTAGGCATTAGGTTGGATGTAAGTTACGACTATCTAAGTGCCTGTTTAGCTTTTGAGAATTTAACAGGATTTTTTTTCATCGTAAAAGCTTAAAAAAAGTAGGTGTTTGTCTGTAAAATAAAAAGTATTTTTTTAATAGATATAATTTTTGGCAGTTAAAATACAATTTTTTAAGAAGCTTAAATTTGAAACTTTTCGAAGAAAACTTTTTAAATGATTTTTTCATGTTGATTTTTCAGATTAATTAATAATTATGTTTTAGTACCTTTTGTCCTTATGTTTTACACATAATTCTACAATACTCACAAACTCATCTTCGCGTTAACTCAACTTGATATTTATTTAGATTTATATAATATTATTTGACTTTTTATATATATTTTAATATTTATTTTTTATTAATTTTGTAATCTATTTAAAATATTTGATTAGATATGTTTTTATTTATATTTACATAGATTAAAACTATATAATTACTAATATATTATGCTTTACATATTATTTAATATACTTTAAATAATATTTTTATATATAAGTCAGACCTGATCTCGATATCTATCGTGAGAAACAAAATCGTTAAAATGAGGTCGTTTTCTTTTTTTTTTATCAAATAAAAATTAAAAAAAATAGAGTGACCAGCACTGAGTTGGGCTTAGGCTCTCCGTCCGGTCCATTTTCACCCCTGTTCTAAGGGCAGAGGTTTATTTTATTTTACAAATATTAAAAAGTGCAGTGAGTTTCGAGCGACCCAAATGAAAAGCCTCTGTTCGAAGTCGCGCGCTTTAGAAGTCTAGCGAAGAGCAAATGGGGAAGAAAAAGAGGAGTGAAGAAGAAAACGGAGTGGAGATCGACAGCGAGAAGAAGAAGAAAAAAAAGAAGAAGAAGAAGGAAAGAAAGGCAACAGAGAGTGAAGAGAAGAAAGCAAAGGATGAGATTCCTACAGTCAGTATAGCCGTTCCTGGTTCAATCATCGACAACACTCAGTCTCTGGAGCTCGCTACTCGAGTCAGTACTCGTCTTCTCTTCTCTCTTCGTTTCTCTTTTTGTTTCTTTGCATTTTACTTACAGTATTTGTATTGCAGTTGGCCGGTCAGATTGCTCGTGCGGCCACCATATTCCGAATCGATGAGGTCAGCTCTCTGTTATGTGACTCCTGCTCATTTTTTTAATGGAAATTTTTGTTCCGTTTTTGCATTGTAACTGTTATTTTATAAGCAGGTTGTGGTGTTTGACAATAAGAGTAGTTCAGTGAATGAAGATTCTCCAGATGATGAGAATGAAAGCGGTTCTGCTTTTCTTATTAGGATCTTGCGCTATCTGGAGACTCCACAATATCTTAGAAAAGCTCTTTTCCCTAGGCATAATAGTTTGAGATTTGTGGTGAGTGAGTGAGTGAGGGACCAATCTCAATCTCAATCTCCTACTCACTTGCTTTTAGTTAATCAAGTGCAGTGTTTTATGCTTTTTTCTTTGACCTTTTCCTTAAGGGTTTGTTGCCTCCTCTTGATGCTCCACACCATTTGCGCAAGCATGAATGGGCTCCCTTTCGTGAAGGTAAGTTTGTACTAAGTTAACGATAGGGACTTTTTCTAATATGTTTTTTATTACTTACATGGACTTTCTTGGTGGTGAGAGTTTCTAATGTTAGTATAAAGCTTTGTTGGCCTGAGAGCACTTCCTTTGTGACTTACCCTTTCCACTGATAATAATTGTATTGCAGTTTATTCATTTTAATTCAGCTCAGCGTTATGATATTTTCCAGTAAATCTGTAGGTGTCACATTAGGCGAAAAAGCTACAATTTCTGGAGGAACAATGGTTGATGTGGGCTTAAGTAAGGTAATTGTCATTAAAGTTTGACAGCGTAAGGTTGATCCTTCAGGGATTTATAACTTCTCAATTATTCTGGGGTTTATTGAAGTAATTCACCGATGATAATCTTAATCTGTGATTGAAGTGCACATTTGCTCAATAAATTTATGTTTATGGCATTAGAAACGTTAATTGTAGACAGAAGTATGCTTTTGTTGCATGTTTTTCGACAATTTTTTCTCAAGGCAATGTTGATGCTGTGCATTGTGTATTGTGCATTGTGCAGTAAAGCTTCCCTTTGAAGCTTAGATATGCTAGGAGTCTTCAGTAAGTTCAGTGTGTTACAGATTTGAAGCTAAACTATGCAGAATGTGACCATTGACCAAACACTTGAACCTGGAAAAAGGGTAACGGTGGCTATGGGGACAGACCGCAATTTAGACACTGGTAAGGAGTTTCATTTTCGCCCTTCTTTTATACAATTTCAGGGTGTTGCTTGTTCTCTTAAGAATTATGCTGTTATTTTTGAAAGTACAATGAAGAGCTAATTTTTTTAAGTTGTCTCAAGTGAACTAATTTCTAGTTAAGTTTTCCTTTGCCCTCTTTAGGGTATGTTTGGTCAGACGTACAGTTTTTAATGGAATGGAATGAAATGGTTTATATTGGAATGGAATGTAAATGGATATAATATTAGAAAATTGTTGTTTAGGAGAGATGGAATGGTTCATATTGTAATATAGTGGTTGTTTGGATGAAGAGTTTATAATGTAATATAGTGTAAAGTTGTTTATTATTTTACATTTCATTCTAAACTTTCCAAATCGAAGGTTTTTCATTTTTACTGTTTAGGATGGAATGAAATGTAACATGAAACTCTCATCTTCCATCCCATCCCATTCCATTTCATTTCATCATAAACTCTCATCTTAAATAATGGAATAATATTCCATTTTATTTCATTCTATTAATAAACCTTAAACCAAACATACAGGTAGAAGGGGGTTTTAGATGGTGAAGTTGCAAGGGTTCTTACAACGTTTTTATTGGCAAATTACTATCCTATAGTTTACTATTAGTTTGAGTACGTTGCATTTTGTTTGCAGTTTTAAGTTCATTACTCTCACTGTGTTATGTTGTGTTTATCTAGTTTTACCACGTCAAATTGTCTCATTGTCAAAGCCTAGGGATGAAGCAGGAATGTATTGGGGATATAGGGTGCGATATGCTGCCAACATTAGTTTGATTTTTAAAGGTTCTCCATACAAGGTTTTAATCCATTATCTTATGTACACTTAATCTTCTTGTCTGTCATTTCAAAAGCTATGTGCACTATTTTGTTCACAGCTTTTTGGAAAGCGTAAATGAATGTTATAATCTTCATTGTAGGGTGGCTATGATTATTTAATAGGTACTTCAGAGCATGGTCTAAAGATAAAGTCATCAGAGATTTCTTTGCCAAATTTCAAGTGAGATTCTTGTACCTTAGATATTTCAGGAGAACTTTGCGTATCAGGAAAAAACTTTTGCTTTGTAGATAGGATGAGCATGGAAGCTAACCTAAAGAGATATGTATTTTGGTAATAAAATACTAATTTGAATAAACAGTAAGTCTATTCTACTTGATCAACCCATTAACACTGCAATCTATAATTCATTTCACAACTTTGATGTATCTCCATCATCTTATCTCTGGGTTTTATAAACTTTGAACTCATGATGAAGAATTATAAATTATAATCGTGAGGCAGTATAGTTGGGTCCCCTCCAAGTTCTTCTGATTTTAAGCATATAAATATAAACTTGGCTACATTTTCTGATTACACTCATGTATGGTTTGCTAGGCATCTACTGATTGCTTTTGGTGGACTTGCTGGGTTGGAAGAGAGTATAGAAGAAGATGTTAGCTTAAAGGTAACACGTACATTCGAAAACTAATATTCCTTCGTAGAAATTACTCAGACAGATTCAAAGAAGTGTAAGCATGCGTTTGATGAAAGTTTATGTTTCACTTGATCCATCAACATAATGAACTGTTTCTTCTTGCCAACACTTTGTGCTCGGCTTTTCACCCTGCCAACACATATCAAATGGTCGTCGTCACAGCGTCTGTACAGTTTCTGTAGCACCAATTCCCTTTCTGCCATCTACTGTTTATACTCTGAAAAGCTGTGTATACAATTTGGTTACATATGGTGTTAAAGCAAATCGCGTCTTACCACTTGCTTTGATAATTCTTTCAAGGGTAAAACTGCTCCAGAAGTATTTGATTCGTACTTGAATACGTGTCCCAATCAAGGAAGTCGGACAATTCGAACTGAGGTTTCTAATATTTTCTTGATTTCTTCATATTCTGAGGAGTTCGTTTATATTTATGGATCTCTGGGTGTATGTACATCTTTCTCTGGTCTCAATCTTTCATCTTTTGCCGCAGGAAGCAATATTCATATCACTTCAATACTTCCAGGAACCCATCAACCGAGCATTGCAGAAAGCTCAGTCCTAATCTTAGCCTGAAGTGGCTGAAAGTTACTGCACATCCCTTTTTCTGGAACTCGTAATGGAATCAGAATAACCATTATTGGTAGAAAAAGGTGGAATAGTCTTAGGTTTTTCTTGTGGTATTCGTGTGGTTAGAGCTTCAAGGTTACATGTCTTCTTTTGGAATTCTTTTTCCTACACTTGTTTTTAATTGGACTTTTAAAGTTATTTGTTGTCAAATTTTGTCGGATTATATAGTATACAATCGGAATATGCAAACGGAAAGCTTGTTAACTCTTATAAAAGATAAAAATAATATGGTGTGCTACTAATTGTTAATGCACCACTTAATTATTAGTGCATCAAATGCACAATTTAATTGTTAATGCATCAAATGCACCACTTAATAGTTAGTATACTAATTCTATTATCATGATAGTATTTGATTAGAAATTT